>JXTB01000504.1:164886-230040 GCA_002914805.1 Parasponia andersonii | reverse complement strand
AGATCAGTGCCATCCACTTTCTAGATTGCCATCTTCCGATGTTTACTGACTTGTGCCAGTTGCCACTACTCTTTCTTAAACTTTAGATACCCAAACAAAATTTTTTTAACTTTTTTGTACGCTATATTAATTATTTATAGAGTATTTTTACAAAATAATTTGCGGTTATTTTATGCATCTTTAATTTTATTGTGATCTTGAGTTGGGTTCTACTATGGGATGAAAATTAAAGTTTAATTTTTAATTTGTAAGTTATATAAAAAATTATTGATTTTTTTACATAATATGTATATATAAATATATATCTCAAATTTTACCTCAGATTTGTTTAAAAAAAATTCAAAAACTAGAAAAAATATTATATATATATATAAAGAAGAAGGCTTCGAGAGTTTTCAGTTGCTTTTACTCTACCGAGCATTTATCAGTGCCATCCTCTCCCTAGACTGCCATCTTCCAATGGTTGCTGACTAGTGCCAGTTCTACTCTTCCTTAAACTTTAGACACCCGAATAAGGTTTTTTAACTTTTTTTTACGCTATATTAATTGTTCATAGCGTATTTTTAAAAAATAATTTGTGGTTATTTTATGTACTCATAATTTTATTATGATCTATTGTGGATTCTACTATGGGACGAAAATTAAATTTTAATTTCCAATTTGCCGGTTATATAACAATTATTGATTTGTTTACATAATATGTATATGTTATTAAGTTTATGATATCCTTTTAAATATATAAAATTTATGATTATTATATGGGATTTTACATTTTAAGAATGGACATACATATGTGATATATATATATATATATGTATATATAGTACATAGATGTCAAATCGGCGAAGAAAATAAGTGTAATATATGAAATACTAATTATATCTTTCGATTCACACGACATGAGACTTCCATTAAGAATAAGTGTGACAAAACTAATATTCTCTAAAATTTGATGAATTTGCTCTAAAAAATGAGTTCAAGATTAATTTTAGTAAATTGTTTGGATATTATGGGTTTTTGTATTAAATAATGAAAACACAATATGGTAGGTCTATTGCTACTCCTCCTTCCGTTCTCCTCACACTTTATTTTAATACATTATTTTATGGGATAATAATAAAACTAATTCAATACATTTAACATTTATATATATATATATATATAGCACCAATTCAGTAGGTATTTTTTTTTTTTAACCTATGGATAGGTATCAATTTGGCGAATGAAAATTTAGCATGCATATTTTTTTATTGTAAAAAATAAGAGAGAGAAAGAGCATTAATGATGCACGTCTTTTCATGCACTTCATTATAATCATTGGATCATCATTTGATGGTGATCCAATGGCTAAAAAAAAATATCTACCCATAGGTAAAGAAAAAAAATACCTATTGGATTGGCAACTATATATATATCATACATTTTAATATAATATTTGACAAAAAGATATTTATTTAAATTGGGTTTAAAATTTAGTTATATTTCTATAAACTCCTAAAATTAAAACGATACTTTAGTAATAATTGAAGGTATAATAAGTGACATTTGAATTTTAGAAATGAACATGGGGAATGGTTTTAGAAAATATGTAGAGAGAGTAGACAAAGGACTAGCTCTAATAATATTGTCATTTGAAATCCAACGGATAGAGGATCTTTATTACTAACTACGTATAGATTAAAAGAATTAACTGCTATTTATACTTACAGCCAAATTGTTATCTTTACCTATATATAAATGATAGAACTGGCCGTCATTAGGGCAAATAGAGGAAATTACAGCTGAAATACAACAACATCCATAATTCACATACACCACATTACGATATTTTAATTAATAAAAAGACTGTTTATATATGAATATAGCTATTGTACAAATCTTGATTTTGCAGAAACGTAGCTTTTAATTGGATCACCCAAATAACAAATATAACATACACAACAAAAAGAATAAGGGAACCAAAAAAAAAAAAAAACAAAAACAAAAACAAATGCAATAGAAGAAGACTTGGCCTAACCGATATCGATAAACTCTCTAGCATATATCATCATCAAACCCAAATCCATATGCATGAATACCTCGCTGGCAAAGAAACCTGTTTTTATTTGAACTCAATCACTTGTAATTGGCGTGTTCAGCAGATGGACTCCGGATCAGCCGCCCACTACCCTTTTTCTTTGAACCCGAACCTCCGCCCGAACCGCAGACAATGGAGCATTCCACACCACAGATGTTGCTGAAGCAAGAGAACAGCCCGCTATCTCCGTCGCTGTGGCGCCGATTGTGGCGGGACTCGGACGGAGGGAAACTCGAGAACTCGCCTCTGTCATAGACCGGCGGGAGCTCCGTGCGCCACCGCTCGAGCTTCGACCGCAGGCCCTCCACGCTCTCGTCCACGCTCCATCTCCCGACAATCGAGCTCTCCGCCTCTTGATCGATCGGCTGCTTGGCGATCGCCGCCGCCACCTCCGACGGAGACGGCCCGAGCTCCGACTCCGTCAAATAAGCCCCGCCGCCATGGCCCATGAGCGTCGACTTCCGCGGGGTCCCGTACTCGTACGGAGCCTGAAACTTGGCGTGATGGAACGGCGACTTGACGTTCCGAGGGCCGCCCCGATCCACTAGATTGAACCTCGGCGACGGTTTAATTCTCGGCGAGGCATTCACTGTGGCCGCCGCCGCAGCAGCCGCCTCCGGTCCAAAGGACAACGAGGGTTTGAGAATAGGTTTCATGTCCACCTTTTTTGGCGGGTGATGGGTGTAGTCTTCCCCCGCATCAACTTCCGAATTACCGTTAATTAACGAACCCTTTTTTCCACTTTTGCCCTTCTTTGGCGGGTCCACCACAAGCACTTCCGAAAAACCGTTAATCAAAGAGCTCGCTTTTCCGTTCTTGCCCTTCTTTGGCGGGTCAACGCTAACTTCCGAACCGTTAATTACCGAGCCCGGTTTTCCCATTCTGCCCTTGTTCCCTGTCGTCCCTCCTGCGCTGCTGAGCAAGGAGGAGCTTCCACCCTTCTTCGACCGGCCTTTCCTCCTCAGTTTTGACCCGGCTTCGGACCCGTTCAGCATGGAGTTAGACATTTTTCCCGTTTTGCCCTTCTCCCTGAACTCGTTTGCCCTGTTTTCGGACCCAATCATGGAGCTCACATCACTCTTGGTCCGCCGGAGTTCCGATAATAACCCCATATGGATAGTACTGGTTTGAACGTTCCCGCCATTGTTGTTACTATCGCGGTGAATCGGGTCTTCCTCGCCCATCAATTCTCGGTATCCGACGGCTGAGGTGCTCAGCTGAGAATACAGGGGCATGCTCCTCATGGAGCTGTGGAGCAGAGCAACCCCAATGTTCAAAATCCCCTGCGGTCGACCGGAGGCCCGGCGGACTTGCAATGCCACGAACCTCATCCCCAGCTGGGGATGGTGGTAGTGTTGGTGGTGGCGGTGGTGGTTGTGGAAAGACGAGGGCGGCGTTCGGGTCGGCGGGGTCGGGATCAGGTTTCCGACGAGGATTCGGACCGTGCCGACGTGGATGTCCTTGAACCAATGGAGAGCGTAGATTTCGATCATGATGGCGGAGGTGTCGGTCCGGAGGAAATCCTCGTCGACCCGGAAGACGAACTTGTCGTTCCACGTGGGGTTGTTGTGGCCTTGGGTGTCGACCCGGGTCGAAAGCTTCCGGTCCGGGTGGACCCACGCCACGGCGTAGGTCCGCATTGAGCGGGAGGCAGGGGAAAGGTCCTGCGCGGAAATGACATTCAGTTCCAGGAGCTGGAACGGGTTTAGAATCGACATACTAATAATAATTTTTGGTAGATTACTATGTTTTTGTTTTTTGTGTGTTACGTTATTTTCCGCTGACACCCGCCGCCACCGCCGCCGCCCGAGAGGAGGACGACGAGGGAAAGGGTGGCATGAAGGGGTGGGAGATCCAGAGGACTTAGGAGGAGAGAATTACAATGGAGTAGGTTGACATAAAATTATTATTTTTAATTATTATTTGGGGGATTTAGTTAGTTTTTCTTTTTTTGTGTTAATAAAACAGCGAAACAAATGGGGGAATTGGTCAGGTGCTGAGTTTTGAGTTTGACCATATGGTTTCAAATTTTGTAGCCGTTTTTTCATCTTGGACAGGTGGGGCGGAGGTTGTTTTAATTCACTTTTTATTTAAAAGAAAATAAATAAATAAATAAATAAATTACTTGTTAGGGGCTAATTTGGGATGGTTTATTGGAGTTTTGGTCCAATTATTTCGGAATAATGGAATCATTGCCAACTTGTGCTGAAGTAACAAAGTTGTTGTTCCGATATAGAAATACAGCAAGAACTAGCCAGTGGTTTTCACAAATAATGGACCTTTTTTTGTTATTTAACTTCCCACGAGTAAACTAATCATATTGGCCTTTCATTAGGGTCGTTATTTCATAAATGCATAGTACACCTCCTTTGTGTATTGTTTATTGGTTCTGGACTTGGGATTGGGGCAGGTGGTTTTGTTAATTATAGTCGAATTTTGATATATCTCCGGCTGGTTTCGAGGAGAAGAGCTATATAGAAGAGTAATGTATTCAGATAGAGCGATTCCCAAGTAAACTAATAAACTCAAGGAAAAGTGCGATAAATGAAAAATTTTGGGCCCTTTGGTAAGAGAGAAAAGGGGAGTGAAATGAAAAAGAGAGAAAAAATGAAAGGGAAAAAGAGGCGAGGCCTTCGCAAATTTTTTTCACCTCAAAAGTGGAGAAAAAATAAGGAGAAAATTTTTTATTAGTATATTAGTAAGTTAAATTACAAAATTACATTTGTACTTAATTTTAAATAATAATAATATTAGAGAAAAAATTATCGTTTTAAATTATACTAATTTTTTTTCACTCTACATACTAAATAATTACGAGGGAAAAAAATTTTCTTTTCATCTTACGCACTTTCTTTTCTTCTTATTTTTTCCTTTCTCTCTTATTTTCTTTTCTCTTTATCAAACATAGCCTAAAAATAAATATCAAACATAGCCTAAAAATAAAAACAATTAGACAAATACGATACTAGGATAAAATTATTTCTTTACGACATTTAAATGGTATTTTTGAAAAAAGTTAGAGAGTCAAAAGTACAGTGGCAAAACTGTAAATAAAGATATCTTTTTTCAAAATTGTATAAAATGACAGAAAATATGATTGAAGTTTACGGTTTTTGTGAGTACAATGGTTATCACCTTAATCGTTGACTCTATGGTCTATATTGTTAGATTCCAATGCAGGATTGCTTTTGACCATTTTCTTTATTTTTTTTTATCTTTTTAAAATCTCTTTTTCTCCTTTTTATTTTTTTTTCCTGCTTCTCCCTCTTTTTCATTTAATTCTTTTTTTCCTTTAAATTCTTTTTTCTAGATACTTTTTTTTTTATTTGAATTTTTTTATTACTAGTTTTGCTAACTCTCATTACTTATATGTGAACAATTTATTACTGGTTAAATTTGTTTGTTACTAGTTATTTCAGTTATAAGTAACAAATCTAGTTTATAATTACAAGATTAGTTACTGATTTCAAAAAAAAAAAAAAATACACAAACTATACTAAAGTAACTAGATTAGTTTGTGGTAACTAATAACTAATTAGGTTGTTAACTACTTTGTTGTTAGTTACTAATTTCGTTATTAGTTTAGGATTGATGGCGAATTTCAAAACTAGTTAACGGTTACTAATAATCGGTTATCGGTTATCAATTCTAACATAAGTCACTAAATTGATAATCAATAACCAATTTGGCTTCCAAAAACCAATTTATCTTCTGGTTACTAATTTAGTTGCTAGCTTTAGGGCAACCAATTTCCAAATTAATTATCGGTTATTAGTTATCTAGTTACCAGTTACAATATTAGTTACTAGTTACCGATTACAATTAATGGACAATTTCTAAATCGGTTACCGATTAGAAGTTAAAATGCTGATTACCAAGTAACCAATCTAGCCTCTAGATACCAATTTAGTTACTTGATTATTGGTTTCAGAGTTAGTGACCAATTTTCAAATTGGTTACCCATTACAACAACAGTTACCAATTTTACAACCAATTATAAATAGTGGCCAATTTATAAATTGATTATCGATTACTAGTTACTAGTTACTGATTATCAATTTAGTAACCAATAATCAATTTATCTTCTGGTTTCCAATTAGGTTGCCAGTTTCAACACTAATAGCTAATTTCTAAATTAGTTACCAGTTACTAGTTACTAAATCAGTAACCACTTCTTATATATTAAAATAGTTAAACGAGGATTAACATAAAATTATAATATATTACCAAGCTGAGAAAATAATAATTTTAAGTTTCTACACTAGTACACTTTTCTATATAATAGAATACTCTATGATACAAATTAACAGAAAAGTTATCGGATTCATTATATGCAAATAAACTAATTACTATATTCATTTCAGTTACTAATTTTTAGTTTCTCATTAACATATTTATTTTAGTTACTAATTTCTGATTTTTAGTTACCAAATCTGATTTATAGTTTATAGTTGGTACACTCATCATGGTTACTAACTTTTATTTACTATTATCTAGTTTAGTTACAGGTATAAATTACTAATTTGATTACTAAGTACCAATTACAAGAATAGTTACTAATTACTAATTACAATATTGGTTACCAATTTTTATGTACCTCTATTAAAATTGAGTCATGATCCTCTTATTTTTCATTCTTTTTTAATTGAGCTATACTTTTTCTTATCTTTTTTATGTCTTTTTTTTTTTTAAGCAATATTTTTCATGCATATGTATAAATAACGAAATCATCTTCTTAAAACGACAACACCGCATATACCCATGTATCATGGCATTCCACAAAACAACATCTTTCACATCCCCACAGGCATCATTAAGAAGGCTGTATGTAACATGATCCATAGAAGTGCACAAGAGCGGTCCCAGCTCTTGTTATATTACATAATGATATAAAAATCCCAAAGCTTTAGAAAAATTCCCTTTTAATCAGCAAAAGAAAGAAATAAGTCCTTTAATTGCAAAATTGCATAAACTCAATGTTATGCAGTAAGCAAAAGATGCAATACCAACACTATAAGATAAAATATGCATTCTTAGTACTAAATAGTAAATACTATGTTTAATTGGTTAGAAAACATATTTCGAGGGAAATAAAATATACCAAGATGGTCAAATATTTATCGCTACATTACCCGTCTTTAAATTTAGGTACCAAAGTCTCTCGTGTAAATAAAAAAAATAATAATGAACACCTATCCAAAACCAATGCAACAGGATTACATAATGAACATAGTATCAGGGAGAATAAAAGTAATAATTTCTACTTTTATTTTAATCAAACTCTAAACTAAACCAACAAAATTAAAAGATTTACAGATCAAAAGTCTCTAAACAAGCTGACTTTAAAAATAATAATATACTGAGACAAAATCAAGTTGTACCTCACATCTATAAAAACCCAAATTTGAAATCAAACAACAGCTTTCTGAACTAGAAAAAATCCTAAAAAGAAAACAAAGGAAAAAAAAACCAAGATTCATGAACTTTGGGGTGGAAACTAAAGTTAGAATTGGAATTATCCTTGCTTATTTCATACAAGAATTCAAAGATTCATCGGAAAGAGATCGAGAAGCAAACAATTCAACTCCAGGGAAGCCCACTCAATTTTCTTCTGTTTTCTTGGTAAACAAATAAGAGGGTTACTCGAGTCCGTCAACGGTAATAATAGAGACATTGATCGTGAAACTCACGAATCTTTTATTGATGATAGTAGTAATTGCCCCTAATCAAGTCATTATATATGAGTGCCTGGCACGTAGAAACATCTCCTGGAAGATGAAGAGATTAATGAAATGATATTTTTCAAATAATCACCATAGGGAAATGAATTAAAACTAGTGTACTGTATATTTGTAATTTCTTTTTGAAAGGGACGAGTTTCTTCTAATTTTCCCAGGACTTTATTTATTGGTTTCGGAAATTAGTAAGTAGGCTGGCTACTGTTTGCTGGCCCAGTTCAACTACAGGTCCAATTTCGATCCGTCTCTTCCACTAAGATCATCTGACTTGGGCTAGTATAATAGCCCATAATCTTTTCTATAAGTGAATAAGAAAAGAAGAGAAATAAAAGATATACATCAGGTGCGAATTTAGGATGGTAATACTTGTTATTATATCGTAAACGTATGGAATCGAGTCGAGATATATGTATAATGAGCATATATTTATTGTTCTTGTTATCATTTATAAACTCATAGGTAACATGGCATATTTAACATATTATTTAAAACATGCTGAATTTGGATCATGTCCAACCTAATGCGAAATGATAACTGCTTTATCATTTTTAACTCATTAATTGAACTAATTAATTTAAAATATTAATGTCAAACATATCCTATTTAGTTCAACTTGATATAATCTATTAACCTATTAAATTTAGTAATTTCACTGCTTCAATATAATCAGTCAACCATAATCAATTAAATAAACATTGTACGCCATCAAAAGTTTCAAACCAAGATAAAAACTTCTAAGTTTCAATTTATAATATTTAATAAGGAAGTCTTAAATCTCAACATAGATAATGTAATATAAAATCTTAAAACATTTAATCGTATTAAACATATCAATTTCAGGTTTAATAAGTTAACTTAATTTTGATACGTGTTTAACTTATTTTTATTCGTACCTATTTAAGACTAATTTAACTCCGCTAATTTTACGTAAATTTTGAATCATTATCTAAATTATCGTCTCTATATAAATGTTGCTAGTATTCAAACACTCTTTTCACTTTAAAAAACAAAAAAGAGAAAATAAAAATAGAATATATAATATAATATTGGTAGGAGATGGAATTGAGAATTATAAGAAGGGTAATGGAAAATGAGAAATCGCCTGCACCATTGCATTTACATCCCTGCTCATTATTTGTGACTGATATAAGTCGTGCGAAGCCAAAAATCTATTTCAAGGAAGTAAATATGAAAATCCAACTTTTAAACTAACTTAAATAAAGAAGGCCGGTTTGCTTACATATTTTTCAAGTTTAATTTAAAACATCTAGATTACAAATTCGCTTTCCCAACCTTATATTTGTTATAAGATATGTAGGTTAATTCTTACACTATTTGAAATTATATTATTATTATTTCTTATATTTAGAATAACGAGTCTAATTTTCATTCAAAAAATCTTCCAAATTAGAGATAGAAAATCACTTATTTTGTAAACTTTTGCAAAGCAGGAGGAGAAAACAAAAATGATATGAGATATATAAATATGTTGCTTATTACATGATATATATATATATATATATATATATATATATATATATATATATATATATGGGCACCATTCTGGTAGGCATTTTTTTTTATTTATTCATAGATATTATTTTGCTCAATTAAAATTTATCACGTATATCTTTTTATTATAAAAGGAGCAGAGAGAAAAATATTAAATAATGAGTTTTTATTTTTATTTTTTTTTTTCAATTATCTAAATTATGATATTCGTTATATTATGATCCAATGATTAAAAAAATATCCATAGATAGATATTAAAAAAAAAAGACCTATTGGATTGAGAACCTATATATATTTATATAAATATATTTCAATTGAAACATCAAAACGAAATATGCATGTAAATTTAAAAATGAAAAAAAAAATATTTAGATAGATTTATCAACATATAGGTGTATAATCACACACAAATCTCTCATGTTTTTCTTCCAATTTTGTATATAGCTTAACGTGATATAACAATTCGTAATTGTTAAAACCAACATATTCTAAAAAACAAATACCTTTTAGGGCGTTTACACCTAAGAGTCTACTAAGGCTCACATGATAGAAAAAAATGACTCACCTATAAATGTTATCAAAACTTACCATCAAATAATTAGAATCAAAAGAAAAATCAAACAAATTTAAGAGAAAAAGAGCAAAGTAATAGAGATGAAAGTTGATCAGACTTGTGGAGAGGACAAATGGTGCCGCAACAACGAACGAGGGCGACTAGCAGGGCTGGCTAGCTGGGATGAGGAATGGTGGAGGGTGACCTAGGGTAGAGATCAGACTCATCAGTTTCTTTACCATAATTTTGTTTTCGTTTCTTTTAGGGTGAGTTTTAGATGAGCGGATCATATAAAATCCACATATTTTGGTAACTTTAAGATGATCCTCACTTAAGAGGATGTAATTTCGGAGGAGAACTAGATATTAAAATAGTACCAAATATGAGATGCATTTAAATACCTATTCTCACCTAAAGATTACTCCATACCAAATAGTTCCTAAAATTACGTAGATACCCTATTCATTAGTAAACCCTAAAATACATTCTTCTCTAATATACTTTAAATTATTTCTGCCACCACCATTATCTTGCCCTCGATCTCGATCCAAGTGACACCTTTACTCGACTAGGGTTGAAATATTTTAACCGAGGTTGAACTTGTTCTGTCACATTTTTCGGCTGTTTTGATCAATTTTCAATCAACGGTTAAAAAATTTTGACCCCAGTTAGAAATTTTTTACTGAGGTCGTGTAGCTAATTGAAAATTTTTGATTGGTGTTTGACTGGGGTTGAGCTATCATTCAACCATAATTGAACAATCTTGACCCTCGTCGAATATGGTTGGTCATCTTTCTAGCACTATCTCATTCATTTTTTATTTTTTATTTTTTCAAGAATTGTCAAGTTGGAGGTAATTTTAGAATTCTGAAATATTTGTTTAATGAAAGTCCTATGTAAATGGTTTATAGATTATTTATTTTTTCATTACATACTTTAAAAGGGAGTTAAAATTGATAATGCATGATGAGTTTTTGATAAAAATTAGGAAGAAAAAATTCTAGAGATGTTAAAAGAGTTAAAGAGAAGATATAAAATGAAAATTCAAATTAAATAGATTTATGGTATTTTAAGGATAAAAGAAATAAGTAGAATCAAAATTTTTGAATAGGGTCAAATATTTAATGAGAAAAATATGAAGTAAATGATATAAATATAAATATTCTATTCATAATGATATTTTTTTCCCTTGCCAAAATGTAGCTCTGCCACTAGAATAATTCTAGGATCTCAATTAATAACCTCAGTTTTTTAATTCAAGTTTATGTGGTATATAAGTTGTTATTACTTAATAAATGAATGTTATTAGATTTATTTGTGATAAGTTATAATTTATTAATTAAATAGCTTACATGACATACATGTCGTATTAAAAATATTTAGGATGATTGTTGGCATGCCTATTATCATTCTTGATAATAATAAGCAAACTTTTATTCTTTATCCTATCATGCTTGGGTTATTATTTAATGTTTCATCATTTTAATTCTATATTGGGTTAATGGCACAAATGGTCCCTAAAGTATCTAATTTATGACAATTTGATCCTCAAAGTTTTAATTTGAGTAATTAAACCTTTAAATTTTCTGATTTGTAACAATTTAGTCCTTGGATTGCCTAAATTGTAATTTGCCATTAAATTTTTGACCAAAAATACATGTGGTATCATTTAAAGGTATATTTGAAAGGTAATTTAGGAATTTTAAGCATAAAAATAAACCACAAAAAAAATTCTAAATTTAATACTCCAAAGATCATAAAAAATGCAAAGAATATATCTTTCATTCTCTCGAAACCTTTTTATTCAGTTTATTTTTATTTTAAATATTCTTTTAGATACTATGATGAGCTCTGCATATATATATTTTTTTTATCAGAAATTTAATAGTATGTTCTAATTTAGGCAGTCCAGAGACTAAATTATTATAAATCAGAAAATTTTAGGGCTTAATTACCTTAATTAAAATTTTGAGAACTAAATTGCCACAAGTTAGATATTTCAAGGACTATTTGCACAATAAACCCTTATGTATTATATTTTGTCACTTTTATTTGATTTGAATGTTGAAATTGCACGAGGACTTCACGTGAGATCATTGATGACCATACCCGTTTCGGTTTAGGGGTTCAATTCAAAAAGGAAATATTCAACTTATAGTCCTCGTTCTCTGACCTATATGCATTTTAGGTCCCTTTCTCAATTTTATAATCCGGTTAAATAATCTTCCCACTATTTTAAAAGAGTGAGTCTTTAATCATCATCCTTTAGATTTGGTGAGTCTTTAATCATCATCCTTTAGATTTGAATATTACATGTATACATGTAAGAGGAATACTAAATATATTCTCTTTCTCACTTTTTTTTACACTCTTCAGTCTCACAGTTTGACATGTAAATTCTACTATCTAATTTAATATTTTAATAATGCAATAAACCATAATAGAATCTACGTGTCAAATAGTGAGACTGAGAGAGTATAAAAAAGAGTATAAAAAGAGAGTGTTGCTAATATTCTTTATATATGTAATCAGAAACGTTATTCTAACCCATCATTCTGGATGATTAAATTGTCTATACTAATTTAATATGGTGATGCCATTAGTTTTTTCAACTTTTGTAAATTTAATTTGATCAAACTTCCACACGAAAATCTTTTACATTGGCCTATTGGTTTCTTACGTATGCATGTAACATATGTGATCTTGGCTTGCCACTCGATCAATAATAATATAGCCTTGTTTATTACATAAGATTGAGATTGGGATTGAGATTGAGATTTGAAATATTTATCCCAAACTCATATTTGATACCAACTTGAGAGTGGAATAAATAATCCACAACTCTAAAATAGTCTCATGTGAGTAGAATAATTAATCTCATTCAAAAGTATATGATTAATAATCCTACACTCAATAGTGGTAGGACCCACACATATTCCAAATTCCAAAACTAGTGGATCTTATATTAGGAATACTTGTTATATTTTTTTAAGATTTAAATTAATCTAAAATGATTACACAATCCTAATGACGGGGCTATGATTTTTGTTCAGTGGGGGCTAATACTACATCAATTATTTAATTGAAATTGCCAAATACTAAAGGAATATAGTTCACAATTGATAAATACTACAATTAATTAGGTTGATTTTTCATGCCTTAAAAAGCATTCTATAATAACTTTGTGAAAATTAGGCCTTGTATGACACTTTTAGAAAACAATTATAAATATACGACAGACTCTGTTTTTCTAATCCGGTATCCTTTTTTTTAAATGCTACTTTTAAAAAAATATTTAAAAAAGTATTATTTTTTAAAATAGTAATTACTAACTAATAACTAGTTTTTGAATACTGGTAATTAGTAACCAAAAGTATTTATAACTAGTATATAACTGATAACTCGAAATTGGTAACCTATTTTCAAAAATTGGTAATTACTAACTATTTTTAAAATAGTTTTGATCCTATCTTCTTTATCAAACCCATTCAAAATATTTTTCTCAATGTAAGTAAGTAAATATTTTTCAAAGATTGATTTATTATTCGATTCGTAGAAAAAATATACTAGAGGACCACAACATATTGATGCCCTTTTGTCCATTAGTAAAATCAATTTAAAAATAACAAGAAATTAAATATAAGAATAATATTATATTTTATTTTGTTTACAATCTTCTAAGTTCCAATCTTTAATAGTTAATAAAAATATCTAATAGTTTGCCTCTTCTCATTTTCATAATTCTTTTCTTTTAATTTTTTTTTTCTATTTTTTCTTATGCATGTCACCGAAGTCTGAAAACTGAAAAGTAATATCTTTTTTATTTTTTGTTCTAGGGCTAAGACATAATGAAAAGACTTAAAAAATATGTTTTTTTTTTTA
This sequence comes from Parasponia andersonii, assembly GCA_002914805.1. Classification (NCBI taxonomy): domain Eukaryota; kingdom Viridiplantae; phylum Streptophyta; class Magnoliopsida; order Rosales; family Cannabaceae; genus Trema; species Trema andersonii. Next base: position 216,278 of record JXTB01000504.1, on the reverse strand, counting down.
TTGTTTTTGAAAAGGACTTTTATAATTTATTTATCTATAATTTTCATTTCAAAATATATATTCAAATGATTAATTAACTCAACGTGATTAATTTGTATTTCTCTTTTTTTTGGATGTCTAATTTATAAAGAGTGGGTCTCACGTTATAATACAATCTTAATCTAATCTAATACACGTTAAACATGAAATAATATTAAGTTTATTTCAATATAATCTGATGCCATAATCCAATCCCGGTCCTTAAATGCACATGCACACTTTGCCTTTCGCTGCGAGTGATGCCACTGTCTTGGAAAGCAGAGACTTGCAGCTATACTCTAGCAACCGGATTGAATCAATTTGGTATGCTAGGAACAGAGTGGTCTTTGACTCCAAATCCTTTGGTTCCCTTTGGTCCATGAATCCACGGCTAGTAAATTTAAGGAACATTCCCTTGCTTTGTTGCTAGCTTCTCCTTTGGAGATTCACCTCCCTTAGATTTAGATTGGGTTAAATGCAATTCAGACGTGTCTCTGTGAAATGTACTCTGTTGGAGCCATTGTGGTTATTCTCCTAACTTACTCGGAAAACATGTCTTATTGTGATACTGAAACAGCGAAAGCAGCTGTCATCTTGGTTGTAGTAACAACACTGAAGAGAATGGGTTTCTCAAAGGTTATTGTCAAAGGAGAGTGTGGAACTGTTTTCAAAGCTCTTGGATCGCGGGCAAAGCTAGTATCATGGAAGTCTCCATAATCCTTAATTGGACAAGCTTTGGAGCTTCTTTCAGATTTCATAGAATGGTATGTTTGTTAGATTCCTCGAGCGGTCATCTTTGCTGCTGCTGCCCATAATTTGGCATCTTGGTGTAAATATTCTTCCTCTTATTTTTGTTGCTTTGCTTCTGACGTAATTCCACCTAATGTACTGGTGGATAATTCCCACTGGTTCCCTAACTCTTGTACTGGAACTTGTTAGTTTCGCTCCTTTGTTTCCTCTGCTTCGTGTTAATGAAGTTATCTTTCATGAAAGGAAAAAAAAAAAAAAAGTTGCACGTACACACTCTCGCGTCTTCCAGCAAATTTTTCTTTCTTTTTTTCTTTTTCAGAAAACATGTTATTAGGTTTTATGGTCAGAGGATGACAATTTTTTATAATCCAGGATTGTAGACCCACCCTCTATGATTAATAGATTTATCTTGAAGTGGATTGTCTATAATTTTTCGACTATCGTCACAGTAGTAACTTGAATCCCAAGATCTATTTGTCCAGAAAACGAATGTCCTATCATCCCACTTGTTATCACAATGGTTCAGCAGCACCCTTGAAACTTGGAAAATCTAACTATTTCATGCCGAGCTCACGAGTTTCCCTTCTTCAAATGACATTTCTTTCCGTATATAAACGAGCAATAGAATAAAGTCTTGGATAGAATGATGATCTTTAGCACCACCCCATTTTTAAAAAATAAAATAAAAATGAAAAGGCATACTTCATACTAAGCTAGTGATAGAGAGTGTCGGGGCTTTCCAATGATAAGATTATGCAGACGATCCTGCAACTGATAATGCTTGTTACTACATGTTAACAGACAATGATATAAGACCCACAACAAAATAAATATGTGAACACCATATATTTTTAATGCATGGGGTTGGACATTGCACATATTATTTGCAAAGACATCTCAATTCGAAAGTCTTAGACAAAAATGTGACTAATGTTGTATATTAGACCCCAAAGGTCCAAATTTTTTTTTTTTTCTACGTGGGACTCTAAACATATTAGTAAATCTATCATATATATATATACAAGAAATAGTGTAACAAGTACTATTGTTATAATGAGAATTAAAGTATTTATAATGTTACATACAACTATGATTTAATTATTTATCTTCGAATAATGCAATGTAAACTATGTATATGTAATAATAATATATATATATATATATATATATATATATATATATATATATATATATATAAAATAAAGGCTTTAGGTTTCAAATGGCTAGTCATCTTATCTTGAGCCACTCGTTAGGATTTATTCAAGCACTTTTAGTTAACAGATCCTTCGGACATTTTTTAAAAACTTGAAAAAAAAAACAATAATAATAATAACAACAACTAGAGTTGATAAAATGGGCACCAGCCCACCCATAACGAGCTCAAAGAAGTGGACGGGCTGGCCCATTGGCCCACCGGGCTCCTAGGCAAGCTAAGGCCGGGTTGGCCTATTTTTTTTTCTTTTTTCTTTTACAATAAGGGTCCAGAATTTTGGGTCTTAAAAAAATTTACAATAATTTTGGGCCCTAAAAAAATTGCTAGACTAAGATTCTCAAGCCCAACACGGCCCTATGAATTGGTTCGAGTTAGGCTGCGAGCCGACCTATTAAGCTCAGCCCGAATTGCCACCTCTAATAACAATATGTCCCGTATTCATTAAAATATGTTACGATCGTTTACCAAGCCACCTCTAATAACAATATGTCCCGTATTCATTAAAATATGTTACGATCGTTTACCTTCCTATACTAAAAGTGGGAAATTTTTTAATAACTATATTTTGTGAGTGAATTAAATTCTCTACTTATCTCTTTTTATTAAAATTATTATATTTAGATGAACATTTTTTATTCGACATACTCATTCTAATTACAATATTAAGGGGGTAAAACTCAATATAAGACAATAATAATAAAAAATAGCTATTTTAACATTATTTAAACATCAGTATTAATTAGAAAATTAACGAAAAAATAAGTAAGCTAGATAATTAACGAAAAAATAAGTAAGCTAGATAGATAGAATCTAGAAATCAACTTATAGCTAAGCAAATAAACAATTCCAATTAAATAACTGCTTCATATATAACTTGTCTCATAGCTCTTTATCTTAATTTTTTATTTTGACTAAAAAATCTAAAAAATTAGAAACTAAAAGATTGAGCTTAGGATATAGAAAAACAAAATGAAGTATTTTTCTTTTACTTTTTTTTTTGGCAACACTTATTGTAAAGTAAAATTGAAAATAAATAGATATTTACACAAAAGTAAAGAAAAAAATTGTTTGTAGATTCTAGAAAACACAAATGTTAATGTTAAAAAAAATCTTAATCCTCTCCAAATTTTTAGGCAACTATTAGTATTAACAAAGGTTTTGTTAACAACGAATTTAGAAAATTACAAAATGGCTTGTGTATAAAAAAGATTGATAAAGCAAAGAAAATAAGGAGACAAGAATTTTATAGTGATTCATCCCTAAAAAATATGAGCCTACGTCCACAATTCTTCACTATTTTCTGGAGAATTACAAGAGTTTTTCTAAGTGTCAATATGAGAGTAAAGAGAGAATTATAATGAATGTGTAGTGAGGAGATTGTGAGATGATAGTGTCTCCTAAAATTATGAGACTGAGCTCTTTTTATATAAGTAAGGGTGGCTTTATAATTCCCAATTATGAAAAAGGGAAAGTAAATAATCAGAAAATACAATTTCGGATAAAAATACAAAATCGAGTATGAGGTCACCCAAATTATCTGATATTTACTCAGAAGCTTGTTTCCGTCTCTTCGCAGATTATCCATTTGGAGAAGACTGATCTAGTTTCTTTTTCTGGTAATCGCACTTAACTTATTAGAGAAGATCACACTTCGATCAGAAAAATGCACATGTGACCTAACATTTTTAACTTGGTCGTTGACTTTCGTTGCCTGGCATTGACTAATATAGATTTAAGATCGAACAACAATTACCCCCAGCTCCATTAGTCTTTTAGGGCTAAATAGAACTTCCTACTCTGACAAGCGCGAGCTTAAGAATGCGATGTTATGAGGTCACCCCGAAACCCCTGAAAAGTTATAAAAAATCTTGAATCACATTTACACGTACTTCTTCCTTGACAGATGCAACCACGTGTCACTTTTTCTTAAGGGATTGGCGAGACTCAAAGAGACTTCGTTTCTCGAGTAGGTGTGATGATGAAGATGACATCAACTGTCATTTTACATCAAAACCCTTTCGTATTTCAAAAAATAATTACCTTGATTTTAAAAAACCGATTCTCTTGCATGAATCCGGACCATCTGAACTTGAAAATTAGCTCTCTTGGTCCACGATTGAGATTTAATGACTCTAATAAATATATAAAGACACATTTGTCTTCTTCTTCTTTCATTTTCACTATTTGAAACTTTTTAAACCTTCGGACTTTAGAAATCCTCAAAAACATTTTTTTGATAAAACTCAAGCACACTTTCTTCACCACCGGCACACACACTCATTCATTTCGCCTCGGCTTTTCTGGCGATATCAGTGTAGGCTCATCAAAGTTTTCTTCTAGAGGTTGGTGACTCTCCCTTATTCTCATTACTTTATTTATTTTTTTGTCAAATATTATAATATTCTCAAAAACATCATGTATAAATTGAAACTTGAATTATCACCATCTCTGAGGTTTTTTTTTTGGACTTTGAAAATTGTAGATTTAGCAGTTTATCGAACTAATAACGCTTGAATAATAACCCATAACTTTGACTTCTCTGATTCAGTGATGATGACTTAGACTTAAAATTAAAAAACAAACGAAACCGTAGGAGAAGAACCTGAGATTCATGAAATTTCTGGGTTTGTAGATAAACACCATAAGACTAGATCTAGGATTCTGTATTGTAGTCGAGTAATAGGCACAAAATTAGTAGATCAAATGATGAATAACTGAAGAACGACTCGAATTTGTAAGATAACAATCCATTACAGAGACGAATTCATAGATTGAATAGAGAAATTTGACCAGATCTGAGATAGACAAATAATTTATTGTCCGCGCAATTTTAGGGTTTGTGGCCCAAAATTACTCGTACACAACAAGTATACCTACGATAATAGACAAAATAGCATGCTTATTTCCAGGTTGCACTTTAAGTTAGTTTCATAAATATGTATACACATGATTTATGTTCAAATATCTGTTGACCAGAGCTCGCATAGGATTAAATACAGTTTTATTTCTTTTTTAGATGGCTAGTAGTGAAGACTTTAAGGAGGGAAATGCATTCTCTAGGGAATCGGAACCCTCAACGAGCATTGAGTCGATAAACCTAGATGATTACATTGAGAGAGAGCCTGAATCCAAAGTTGAGATAACTGGAATTAGGTGAGAAGATCCTCACATAGCATACCTCATAGAGGACCGATGCCCTCGACATGTTAGAAAGGCCCTAGAATATTTCTTTGGCTCTCAATATGTAGAGAGTAATTGGTCCTCTGACAATATCAAGCCCAATTGTATATGGGCAAAGTTCAACAAGATACATAAATAGTACAACCTCAATTCAAAATTGAAAATCTTAACTCCAATTAAGTTCAATCGCCCAAACAGACCCTTACTCAGATACGCCACATTCACTGATGCCTTGATACGAGCTGGAGTTCATCTCCTTCTTCATCCATATATACAGTCTGTAATTGACTATTATGGCATCGTTCCATTCCAACTTACACCGAATACCTACGGATACATGGTAGGATTGTACATACTATCTTGTAAACATAGACTAGGGACCCCCACTCCAGAGGAATTCTCTTGGTTCTATTACCTCAAGTCGAACCTCTCTGACATTGTCTTTTATTACGCATGTAAATGGTCAGGCTCCGATGCGAAAACCATTTCCAATGTTAGGAATAACATGGGTAAATGGAAGGATGGCTTTTTCCACTTCAAATATGCCAAAAACAAATTATTTCAGCATGCTGGTAAATATTTATCCAGTTATACTCGTATATTTTTGCTTTTGTTTATTCTATTCATCTTTATACCTTAAATCTTGTAGTTTACAGAGACGAACGACCTACTTTGAACTCTGAGCAGCTTCTTCGAGTTAGAAAGATCAACTCACTCCTTGAGAGGACCACTGAGAATCTGCTCGCATCTGGTCTCTTCCTAGAAGGTGCGAGCCTCCTATCATCTGCAAATCATCCCCAAAGTACACCTAGCCCTAAGAAGAAACAAGCACATGGTTCTAAGATGGGAAAGACATCATCTTCGGAAACCTCCAGCTTGAAGAAACAGAAAGGCGAAGCTTTTTCAAAGAAGTAGACAGTCCGCAACCCTTTACTCAATAAGAGCAGTCAACCCCAGCACCTCTGACTACTGAAGGTAAAATTAACTCTTCGCATACTTAACTATAATATTGCTTCTGAAGATATGATGAGGATTAGGAGTAGTTTGCGAGCTCTACCATCTACCTTGGGTTCCTGACAAAAATTGAGGACCTTAGATAACACTCTCCTGACTTCCTCGAAGGGAAAAGAGAAGGTCGATGCTTCTAAGAAATAGAAGGTCATTTTTGATGACGTCCCATCGAGCTCGCCTCTACCTTCAACACCAATAAGAATGACAAGCTAACAGGAAACTTCAAATAAAAATCCAGCTTCCTCTTTATCTGGGGTTCCTAGCCAAGCTAACTAGGATGAAGAGTTTTTCGCACTCCTTCGTCAATTGTCAAAAAAGGTAGGTTTGAGTACAACCTTCATCGATCACTTTACTTCTGAAGAACATTGGGAGAAGATAGAGTGAAGACTAGCCAAAGTCACATTTAGTGTTGCAATGCAAATGTTGGCTAATGTAAGTTCTATCTCCCATGTTTATATATGTGACATTCCTTCTTTGTCTAACACCGTTATTATATTTTCGACCACTGCAGCTGCTATACTGATATATGATCAAGTCCTCGATGGCATGGAAAAGGGAGAGAAGATCGAAGAGAAGAGCCAAACATGCTAGGACCTAAAAAGACTCGTGAGGAAGAGAAAAATACCTTTAAGTCAGAGAAAAATCAGCTGCAAGAGGCCTTAGCAAAGGAAAAACTGGATAAGGAGAAGCTCAAGAAGAAGATAAAAGAATTCGAGAAGATCATCTCCCAACTCCCAGATGCTTTGAATGAGGTGGGTCGTGAAGTTGTTGAAGAGTTTAAGACCATTGAAGGCAAAGAACTCAAAGACAAGGCTAACGACATTGCTACGTTGACTATTATATACAACATCTTCTATGAGTATCCGGAGTTTGACTTCTTTTTTCTTGGCACAAATATTGTCAAACTTATAGAGAGCTGGGAAGCGGATGAGGCCGCTGAAGAGACTGCTGACAAGGACAAGGACCTATCTGTAGAATGACGTATAATATGTATTTATTTAACTAAATTTGTAAATTTAAAAACAAATGCGGACTTGTCCTACTTTTTTTTTTGTAATATTTTGCTCGCATATTGGTGCGAGCTCCTATTTATAATATTTTATTTTCCAATTTTTAGAAAAAAAAATATCTCATAATAATAATGATAGAAGTACATAATTTAACTAAGTAATCAATCATTAAGTGACTGATCAAGTTGCTATTACGATTCGAATTCAAATAACTTAAAATGGATTTTAAGCATTAGGATGGGTTAGGTCACTTAAAAAAAATAGCAAGTATAAGTGATGTGAGCTCAATATTATTTTTCAAAAGTTCCACGGAAAAATAAGATTTATAGCAATATATCACATCGAACTATGGACATTTTGCTTAGTCACTTTTGTATTCAAGGAGGGATATTGCGTAATACGATATGCTAAGGTATGAAGCGAGAAAAAAAAATCCTAAGATTTTAAGAAATTTTAGAAATTCAATGATCTAAAATTCCAAACATTCTAAATGAACATTTGTATAGTCCCTTAAAAAGTGAGTAGGAGATAATAATCTAATCTCACTGCCCCCAAATTTGATGGTGTTCAAAAACAACCATAAAACTATAGAAGACGAACCAATATAAAGAAATAACAAGATGATGAAATCAAAGAAATGATATCTTTATTGATGAATTCGGATGACAAATAATAAGATGTCCCATAGGCCTTTGAAGCCATATGCAGATATACATGAATATAAACTGATAATAACAACGAAGCTGTTTGGCATTGCAAGTGTGCTCGATCTTTCGTCCTCCAGTGTGAGCTAGTTTATACATCCCAAGTCGAATGACGATATCAATAACATATGGTCCTTCCCAAAAAATTCCAAATATACTAGCACCGTGCTCTTTAGTATATGGAGAACTTGTTAAAGAACAAGGTCACCAACTTCAAATTGTCTATTTTTGACTTTGGAATTATAATATCAAGCTGTACGTTGTTGGTATGATGCAATTTGTAGTTGAGACTGCTCGCTCTTTTCTTCCAGAAGATCGAGCTCAATTCTCATCAATACATCATTCTGATCTTACTCATAATTAGATCATCGTAGGGAGCTCACACTAATTTCAACTGGCACTATTACTTCATATCCATAAGCTAAAGAGAATGGACTTTCTCCAGTAGTAGTTTGTTGAGTGGTGCGATAAGCCTATAATACTTCCAGAAGTATGTTTGACCAAGCTCCTTTGTGTTCTTCCAACTTCATCTTTAGGTTCTATTTAAGTACCTTATTTATATCTTTGATTTGACCATTGGCTTGTGGATGAACAACGGTAGAAAAACTTTTCTTGATGCCTAAGTTGTCGCAGAAGTTGTAGAATTCATCGCAGTTGAATTATTTCATATTATCAGAAACTATTGTGTGTGGTATTCCACATCGATAGATTATAGACTTGTAGACAAAATTTATCATCTTCTTCGTAGAAATAGTACTCAAGGCTTTAGTTTCTGTCCATTTGGTGAAATAGTTGGCTGCGGCCACTGCATATTTCAATCCTCCTAGTGCCAATGGGAGCACTCCAATAATATCAATTCCCCATACTGCAAATGGCCACAGACTGGTCATTGAAGTAAGAGAATTAGGTAGCGATCTAGGAATGGTTGCAAATCACTAACATTTATCGCTTTTTCGAGCAAATTCCATTGCATCTTTCTTCATAGTAGGCCAAAAATATCATCGTCTAAGGGTTTGGCTGACAAGTGCCTTTCTCCTAGAATGATTTTCACATATCCTCTCATGAATTTTCCTCATAATATAGTGTGTTTTTTCTTCGTCAACATATAACAATAATGGCGAACTAAAACTTCTTCAATAAAGCTTTCCATTATAGATGATATAACGAGCTGCCTTTATTCGAAGTCACTTTACGTCTTCTTTATTCTTGGGAAGATCACCATCTTATAGCTACTTCATTATAGGATCCATCCAAGAAGGTTTCTGGTTAACTGGCATGGTCGCTTGAGGCTCTTCTTCAATACTCAGTTTTGTGAGGAATTCGACAGGGACCACCTTCAGCAATTCTGCATCTTTTATCGATACGAGCTTTGCAAAAGCATCTGCTTAAGTATTCTTAGTGCAAGGAAGAAGTTGAATGTTTTAAGTGGTAAATGTCGAGAATAGTCTTTGCACTTCCTATAAATAAGCCATCATTCTTCCCTCTCTAGCTTGGTAATCGCCGATCACTTAACAAACGACCAACTGGGAGTCATTATATACCTCGATCATCTCAACCTTCATTTCTTATGGGAGCTTAAGCCTAGCTATTAATGCCTTATATTCTGCCTCATTTTTCAATGCTGGAAATCTGAAGCGAAGTGCACAATGAATATTAATTAGCATCAAGCCCGCACCAACTCCGTTCTTATTTGATGATCCATTGAGATAGAGTTTTCACAATCTTAATAAATATATAGCAAGTTTTTCGATTGATATCATAAGTGAATTTTGAATAAAATCTAAGAGAGCTTGACCTTTAATTGTAGTGCAAGGTCGAAAATTGATGTCGAATTGGCTCAGCTCGACCGCCCATTTGAGTAATTGTCCTAACATTTCGGGTTTTTGCAAAATATACTTTAATGGGAAATTCGTGAAAACTTCAATGGAATATGTGTGAAAGTATGACCGAAGTTTCTTGGATCTGATGACAAGTGCTAGTGTCAACTTCTCCATCTTTAGATATCTTGTCTCAACATCGAGGAGTCTTTCGCTCACGTAATACACGGGTCACTATATGTTATCTTCTTCTCAAATTAACATAATACTTGTCGTGTATTTGGAAACAATGAGATATAGGTATAACTTTTCTCTCGGTTTTGGCTTCGACAACAGTGGAGGAGAATCCAAGTGTTTCTTCAACTCTTGGAACACCTGCTAGTACTTCTCGGTCCACTCAAATTTTTTCAAACTCTTTAATACTTCGAAGAATGGTTGGTATTTGTCAGTTGATCTTGATATGAATCGGCTCAGTGCAACCTCTCTTCCTGCTAGGCTCTGCACTTCTTGGGGTTTGCAAGGTGATTGTGTGTCAATCAGCACTTGGATCTTTTGAGGATTTACTTCGATACCTCGCTAATTAACTATAAACCCCAGGAATTTCCTAGATGCTACTCCGAATGTACACTTCTGGGGTTTAGCTTCATCTGACATCTCTGAAGAATTTTGAACATCTCATCAAGATGCTTGATGTGATCTTTAGCTTTCTTCGACTTCACTATCATGTCATCAATATATACCTCTGTTGTCTTGTTAATCTGTTTTGTGAACATCATGTTGATGAGATGTTGATAGGTTATTCCTGCAATAATGAGTCCGAAGGACATCTTCTCATAGCAATATAATCCTTAATCAGTTATGAATGAGGTATGCTCCTTATCTAGCTCATACATGGGAATTTAGTTGTATCCAGAATATACGTCCACAAAACTTAGCAATTTATGCCCCGACGTTGCATCTATAAGCTAGTCAATTCTCGGAAGTGGAAAACTATTCTTCTGGCATACTTTGTTAAGATTAGTAAAATCAATGCAAGTTCTCTACTTTCCATTAGGTTTCTTAACCAAAACTGGATTTGCAAGCCAGTTTAGATAAAAGATTCCCTAATGAATCTGATCTCGAGCAGATTCTCGACCTTATTCTTCAATGCGACGTAACGTTCTAGATCTATCGCTCTTCTTTTCTGTCTCACGGGTTTCTTTGTTATATCAATATTGAGACGATGACACATAACATTCAGATTAATCCCCATTATATCTGAATGCTGTTATGCAAAGACATCCAAGTTTGCTTTAAGGAATGCGATTAATGAAGCTCGTGTAGGATCTTAAATCTTTACTCCAACTCTTAACACCTTCAAAGATTCATCAATTAACAATTCTTCCAAGTCTTTAATGGGTCCAGTCTTGACATCTCCATTGATTTCTCATGGGTCAAGTTCTTTGATTGATGTTTCACTTGATGCTTCTCCCTGTAGCTGGATCATCATTGTGCGAGGTATTGTATCTCTCGTTGCAAGCTTCAAAGAGTTGTTATAACAAGATCATGCTTTATACTGATTGCCTTACACTTTGCCTACTCCATGTGTAGTTGGGAACTTCATGGCAAGATGATAAATTAAAGTGATAGCTCGAAGTTCCCTTAGTATTGGTCTTCCCATTATGGCATTGAATGCAAATGGGTAATCTACAACTAAGAATTGAGTCATTATTGTTGAAACTCTAGGATATGTTCCAACATTAACCATCAGCTCAAGGATGTCCTTTGGCATTATGCTATCACTGGTAAATCTATTGAGTGGAGTGATAGCAAGTTTTAAATCACTATCACTCAATCTTATTTTCTTGAAGGCATCATAATATAGGATGTCAACATCATTTCTATTTCAACTAACACTCGCCATAGTTGTGTACTTTCATAGTTGATCTTAATGATAAGTGCATCATTATACGAGTAATAGACCTCTCTCGCATCCTGCTCTGTGAAGGTGATATCCATGTCTGGTACCTATTGAAACTTCTATGATCACTGTTTGAGATACATAATATTAGTCAATGACTACTGTCGAGCTTCTCGTACATATTTATCTTGTTCCCTCCTCGAATTTCCTCCTACATGTGGTCCTCCGAAGATGGTTCAGACTTCGCATTAAATTTCGAGAGGTCGTTGTTGGTTTTCTTCCTTCCTTTCATTATTCTACTTGGTATATTGTTGCAGCTATGTTTCTTTAATTAATCTTTCGATCTCATCTTTCAGGGCATAGTAGTTATTGGTGTCGTATCTAATATCATTGTGGTATCAGTAGGACTTATTGGGATCACATCCCGTTCTATCCCGTTTTAGCGATGCTGACTGACAATATCGCTCTTCCTGACTTGTGACCGCATAAATATGATCTATGAGCGTACTTAGCTCGGTATAATTGTTAAATTTCAGGGGAGCTCTTAGAATTTCCTACTTCTTCTGCTCGTTTTTCCTCTTTTTTAACTTCTTGTTATTATTCCTGTTAGTCGTAGTTGCATTTTTGGCTGCATCTTTTCCTCTTTCCTTCTTCATCTTATGAAGATTTTTGCGTGAAGATTCTACCCTTAGATGTCGACCGACTCTCCAATAGAAGTCTTCAAGAGTTTAGCATTTTCGCTCTAATAATTTCTCCCAGAGTTTAGTCTCTGGTCACACCCCGACTATCATTAGAGTTAAGACCTCCTTTTCAGGAAGGTTGTTGACTTTTGCCAACTCTGAGGTAAAGCGATTAAGGTAAAATTGCAGAGTCTTCTTTAGACCTTGTCAAATTATAAACAGACTGATTAGTATAATAGTAAAGTTCTTCACAACTTGGAATTGTATCAAGAATGCAATTTGAAGTTGCTGCTAGGACGAGATCAAACTAGGCTTAAGTCATCAGAATCACTTCTTCACTGCACCTGTGAGAGTTACAGCAAAGCACCTACAACGTGCGAGGTCATCGACTCGATGGAGCTCCATTAGGTTGCTGAAGTGATCCATATGGTCTTGCGGATCAATTTTTCCATCAAAAGTATTTATGGTGAGAAATTTGAATCTAGCAGGTAATGCAACAGCTCGAATCTCCTCGTTGAATGGCGATTGACGATATCCATTTGCGAACTCATCGTCCCAGCCAGCAAGTGCATCTAATGCGATTCTCAAATTATAAAGATTGATGTTTCGAGAAAAGGTATTATCTATTACTGATGGCAAGGGTGGCCTTTGGTCATTGTTAGTACGATGTAAGGCAGAATTATCAGGCAGAGGCTGTTGAGACTTTTGTAAAGCTTCCACCGAAATAGTTCGACGAGATTTGCTTCAGTTGTTATGATGCGATATGAATCGCTCATGACTGTGTCGCTATTCGAGGTATTGTGTCAGGTCTACAGGATTTTGCCTTAACTCCCTACTAATCCTTTCGAAGACGCTCTTCGATTAATGATTTTGCTCGTTGTTCAGATGATTACAGTCAAGTGTAGCTCTCCAAGAAGGTTGTCCACGATCATAATTTATGCTCGAACTCCCAATGCTGGATTCCTGCGGCAAGTCCGTGACCTTACCTTTTCCCTTGGAGGTGAGATCTGCATGATACTCCTGCCTCTTAGATCTAAATTCCTCTTTTAGGTTATCGAGCAGAATGATCTATGGGACATTCGTATTGTGGTGGAGTCACCATCTGTCCTTCAGCAAGTCGCCGTAGAGAATCATTAATCTGGTTGGTAATTTGTTGAAAGTTCGCAAGAGCATATGATCTTGTCTTTGAACAATATTCTTTGGTACGATTACAACAGGTTGATCTTGAGCGGAATCAACCTGTGCAGTAGTTATACTTTGGGATTGATTTTGGCTAACTCTAGTGTTCCTGATAGTGTTTCTAGTATTTGTCATTGTTAAAGAAGTGAAATTGACATACTTTTTGTTGGAAGAGCCGTCCTTCTAACGTCAATTATTGACAGAGATTTTGTCAACAACGAATTTGGAAAGTTGCAAGATGGCTTGTGTGTACAAAAAGATTGATAAAGCAAAGCAAATAAGGAGACAAGAATTTTATAGTGGTTTAGTCCCAAAAAAGATGAGTCTACATCCACTATTCTTCACTATTTTTTGGAGAATGACAAGAGTTTCTCTAAGTCTCAATGTGAGAATAAAGAGATAATTACAGAGAATGTGTAGTGAGGTGATTGTGAGATGACTGTATCTCCTAAAATTATGAGACTGAGTCCCTTTTATATAAGTAAGGGTGGTTTTAGGTTTTCCAATTATAAAAACGGGAAAGAGCATAATTAGAAAATATAATTCGAGTAAAAATACAAAATCAGGTAACAACTTTAAATAAAATTGATTGTATGATATTTACTCAAAAACTTGTTTCCATCTCCTCGCAGATTATCCATTTGAAGAAGATTGATCTAGTTTCATTTTCTGTTGGTTACATTTAACTTATTCGGAGGAGGCCGCACTTCGATCAGAAAAATACATATGCGACCTAACGCATTTAACTAGGTCGTTGACTTTTCTTTCCTGGCATCGACTAATGTAGATTTAAGATCGCACACTAATTAGTAACGTGAATATAAAATAGTTATGATACTTGTAATCTTAAAATATCAATTATGAAAATATATAAATGTGTAATTAGATAATTCAATTCTTATTGAAATTTAAAAGAAAATATTTTATTTGAAATTTTGAAATTATTTAAACAATAAGGTATTGCTGTTCCGATTTTTTAAAATATTTTTTTTTTCTATTTAGTTAAATTCTTAATTTTAAAAAAGTACAAAAAAAATTATAAAGTGAAAATTATTAGGGCTCGGGTTGAAGTGGGGTTTAAGCAAACTCCTGAGCTGCCTATAGCTCAGGCCAGCAAACTCCTGAGCTGCCTATAGCTCAGGCCAGCATTGACTATTTAGTTTTTTTTTTTTTTGGGTAAAAAATTTATGATTTTGAGATGATCTCATCTAATAAAGAACCACGGCAGTACTATATGTAATTGAAATGCGCAGTGGATCGTGGAACTACTTTATCTAATTTATTTTGTTGACCAATTGGAAATACAATTCAACATAAACTAAATTCCCACTTTCCCCTTAGTCTAGGTTTAATATTTAACTCACATAAGGGAAGGAAAGGAATATATATTGGTGCCCCCTTTCTTATTATCGTGTGTTAAATATGTAGCGTGTTTACTTGAAAAAAAACATCACTCTTTTATATTCATTTAATTAATAAGCAATGTACAATCAGAATGGCAAAGTCACTGCCTTTGACTTGCATGCTGCCTTATATATTTATATATATATATATATATATATATATATTGGTATTATAACAAAGATTATAAGATTAGAGGGAAGTCGCTATGATTCTGAATAGTAGACTCATTTGTATCGATTGGATAATGAACTCATTCATATTAGTTAATGAATTTTTTTTGAAGTAAATTATCCATTAATGTCTTACTCGATTAATAGATTTCTCTCAAACTAAATCGTTCATAAACCTCTGACTATCGCAAAGTTGACGACTCTAACTCAAAGCTCCTTAATTAACAAAGTGAGCACCTTAGCACCTTACCTATTAGTACGGTGGTATTCATTATAACACTCTAAGACCCTTTGTTCACTTAAATCCAAGTTTTAACCACCAAAGTGATAGTGTATAACCTCTAACAAGTCCGAAATAATCTATGGTAATGAAAAGCATTAATACGTTAGAACAGTTTTTATATATTCTCTACCATTTACTTTTAGTTTTCGTGCTTACTAAGTCACAAGCCTCCCCGTATTTCTTGTGATCTAAAAATAGTATTTGCTTTTTCCACCTATGAAGGAAAGGACTTCATGTGATTCCATCGCATGCATCTTGTTGCATTTAAATAGTTAAGAATAGCTTGACCCTTTAACTGATAATCTAATTTTGTCTAAGAGTCAATTTTTATTTTTATTTTTTTTTAAATTGATCACATAATAAACCCAAAACCATGTGCGCTTAACCAATCTTTAGGCCAAATTTTACGTGTGAATTTCTTCGTGTTTTGATTTCCCCCACATGAAAACATGATTAACGTAGAATAAGTCTACGTTCTCTGATTCATGCATGTGAAGCTTTCTTGGATTTCTTCATTCCTGGGTTTTTTTTCTTTTTCTTTTTTGGTTGAAATTATAGAATAATTATAATCATTTTTGTAATTTTCAGAAAGTACCCTCTTAAATATTTTCTTCTTAAAAATGCTCCTTAGAAGCTCATCAACCCCAGTTATTGGGACCCTCTTACCTTTCTCAGATAGCCCAAACAGAGACTTGGACGCCCTTAATAAGAACAAGCCCATAAAAAACGCACCGCTTCTGACCTTCTTCCATGGCGTCCACCACCATAACCAGAGCTTGAAACCCTATTCATGCAACTATTCTCCAATCCAAAATTCCTCATCTGGGTTCAGAGAATCCAATCGAGAATCGAGGGTTTCAGGTCCAAAATCCATTCGCCGAGCTCAGTCCGAGGGGAATTTGAAGAAACTGTTATTAGCCCACGAACCCATTGATCTGATCGAGTTTCGAAACCCAGAAACGGAAACGAAACCTGGGTTTCCGCGTTACAGGTCAATGCTTCGAACAGAGCCATCGTTATCGATTTTCAACGATGAGTTTCGGGACCCGGAGGTAGGTTCGGGCCAAGCGTTGCAGAGGACGGTGACGATCGGAGAAACCATTGAGGACGTGAACGGTGGTGGAGATTTCAGCATTGGGAAGAGGAAAATGGGTTTGATTGAGGAGGAAGAAGGAGAAGGAGAACCGGAGAGTTTGGATGGGGTTCAGAATTGGGGTAATGGAGAAGAAGTGATTGAACGAGTTGGTACTCCTCCTTTGTGTATTGCTTCGGGTCTCGGAATTGGGGCTTCTGGGTTTGATCCATCTCCGGTTGATTTTGGTGAAAGTATCGATATGAAAGAGTACTATAAGAAGATGGTTGATCAATGTCCATTTCACCCTCTTTTTCTAAGGAATTATGCTCAGTTTTTGCAGGTGGGTTTTTATGAAAAAGGTCTTTTTTTTTTTTTTTTTCCTTTTTCTTTCTTTTTAATCTTTTTCATGAAATTATGATACTTGGTTCAACAGGCTAATGAGGTTTCTAGTGGTTTTGCTTTTTGTAACTTTTTAGTGTTATCCAATTTTTATTCTTATTCGTGGCTGAACAGATTGGCATTAGACTTTCTTATTTATTTGTTTATTTTAAAGTTCTTTTTAGTTCTGAAATGCATATTTTACTAAGCCGTTTCTTTGACTTGAATAGAACCTCATAAATGAATCTTTTGTAGCTAGTAAACACTGGTCGTCCAAGCTGAATCTTTATTTTGAAAGCAACAAGATCTTGCAATATCTTTGAGAGGGAAATATATCGTGTTTGTTGATGATGATAAGCAATTGGGTCGCTGTATTTTTCTTCTCTAGTGATATTTAGTTTTCTTGGATTTCATTACGACTTTGTTTTAATTATTGAAAAAAAGAATTGCACAACAAGAAGGTTTCAGCTATCAATTTTGTGTTGGTGAGATTTAAATTTTTTATGACAGTCTAAGGGGGATCTTTATGGAGCAGAAGAGTACTATTCTCGTGCTTCGCTGGCGGATCCTGAAGATGGTGAAATATGGATGCAATATGCTAACTTGGTTTGGGTACTTTATCATGACCAAGAGAGAGCCTCGAGTTACTATAAACTTGCAACAGAAGTCGCTCCTGAAGATAGGTTGGTAGTATTTTCACTTGGATCTGACTATAAAAGAAAATGTCGAAATCTATTTGCATTTGTATTCAAGGATTTAAATTCCGGACTGGGTTATTCATAAATCACAAAACCCACCTGTGAAAATTTAAGACAGATGGAGGAGGGAGTAGGGACAAGGATTTAACTGGCTTTTTCTTTTTCATGTTATCAGTAATGTTCTTGCAGCATACGCTAGTTTCCTCTGGGAAATAGAGGACGATGGGGATGGAGAAGGAGCACATGAAAACCATTTTCAGGTGCTGATTTTCCTGTTGAGGAAACCATGGTTTCCGGGAATGCTTCAAACTATTGGAACTATTTTAACTTTTTAAAACTGACTGCAGGTTGAAAAGAGAGAATATGTAAATCAACTCAATATTTCGTCCCCCAAGAAGGAAGATTCCAGCCGATGCTTGAACATTGCACGAGAGATTGACTTGCCTGATTCCATTGCCATTACAGATGGCCCTTTTCAATCTGGAAATCTTGAAGATTATTATAGGAAGATGATTGAAGAAAATCCCAATAGCCCTTTGTTCCTAAGAAATTATGCTAAGTTCTTGGATGAGGTGAATTATGTGTTCTGACTTATGCTTGATTTTCTCTTCAAAGACCATTCATACAGAAGAGGACTAAATTTTAGACTTTGTTTTACTTGCTCTTTTTTAGTGTTGAATAATCCAATGTCCCCACATTATCACATTGATTTCTCTGAATTAAGTAAGTTTTTGATCAGTTCTTTTTCTGATATATTATCCTGTTTGTTTACAGTCTAAAGGTGATCTTCAAGGAGCCGAGGAATATTACGCACGTGCCATACTAGCTGATCCCGGAGATGGGGAAATCATGGCACAATATGCTAAACTGGTGTGGGAACGTCATCGTGATTGTCAAAAGACCTTATCTTACTTTGAGCGAGCAGTTGAAGCTAGTCCTGACAATAGGTACAAATTACTGCTAACATTTACAGATGTTTGATGAAAACTTTTCTTTATTCACTTCAATTTGAAAAGATTTGTTTGACTGTGTGATTGGCACCTGAACAACAACAATGCATGATCTCTCACCTAGAAATTGTCCATATTTACCATTTTTAAATCATTATGAGAAATTTCAAATTTGTACATGAATACTTGTGTATCCTCAGACTTCCCAAGAAACTGGAAAATGTGTAACATTTACTTTTGTTTTGAAAATGAATAACGGAGTCGAGTTTGGAAGTCCCATCTTCAGCCTCGGTAGATTACCATTACAACTGATCTGCATTATGAGATGTAACGTAGGTCCAATATCTTTAATTAAGCTCTTGTTCTTCTGTTTTCTTGTATTCAGCCATGTTCTTGCAGCTTACGCCAGTTTCCTTTGGGAAAACGAAGACGATGAGGAAGAAGACCAAGTCAAAGTGCCTCTTTTTCATGGAAGGACAGTGACTGCTGCAAATGTCTGAACTTCTTCATCGAGAAATGATGCTTTATCGGTGCAGGAAGCAAAAAATGTCAACACTCAATACTTAGTGATACAGAGGCCATAGAATAAATTGCAATAAAGACTGTAACGTAGTTTTGGTTGGTTAAGCTGAAAGCTCGACGCATACCATTATATAGCTTTTTGTCAAACAGTATAGACTGTATACTATGTCCTGAATTGCCAAGAAACAGGATTCGGGGTCTTACTGGAAAAAAGAGGAACAGATTTGTGGCTGTCTGTGATTTCCGATTTAGCCTAGTTGGTAACTACATAGTTACCAAATTCCAATAAAGAAGCTTCAAGTTTAAATCTTCCACTTCTTGTCAAAAGTTAATAAGAATACGGGATGTTCCAAGCTACTATAGTTGGAGTATGTTGACTTTTAATGTTTTCAGTAGACGTTGTAACAGATAAACCCAAATGATCCCAAAACAGGCAGTTGGGAATTCCTATACAACTAAATCAATTTTATTTGCGTTGCCGGTTTCTATGATGCAAGTTGGTAGAATCTGTATTTTTTCTCTACCGGACAACTCCATCGATTTAATTATATATATTTATGGCTTTGTACACCACTCGGAGAGAGATTCTGTCACATGTTTTATGTTTTTGCCAATATGGAACACATTTTTCCTACATATTTTCTCGTCCATAGTAGAGAATTGTGTTCCTAATTGGCAAAATCACGAATGGGACTACATCCAATCACTAGAATTTAATGAATATTTACTCTTCATAGTAAAATTCAAATAATTACAACCACTTAGATCGCGTAGGTCCAAATCCATCCCCATCGTCCAGTAAAAGAGAGAAAAAAACAAAAAAAAACAAAAAAGTTGGTGTTATATTATAGTGTCAAGAAAACAATTAAATAATAACGCGTTTGAATCTTATTCCAAACGTCTTATACCAAACGTGCCCTCCTACTCGAGAGACGAAGGCAGGCTCTTACTCTTGACATATGAGCTCAAAATTGCAAGCACATCACTCGTTAAATTATAAAGTTCAGGAGAGTGAAAAACATGGGAACACATTCTATAGCAAAAAGAATACAAACTCGTTATTCAATACAATTAAGTTAACTGTGGGAATAATAATCATATAGTGTCCTTTAAACTAAGAGGTGATCTGCTAAGTTGAAACAGCTGGAACAAAAATTCTCTTGTAAAATACTCTCAACTTGTCAAATCTGCCCCATTTCTCGTTGCTTGGTAGTCTGGGTTTGCTCTGTCTTGCCGTGCACTTGGTCTATAGAAACCATTCCCCCTTGGTCTGTTGTAGTCTCGGTCACCTCCAACATGGCCACCTCCCGACCCAAAAATCCGAGGGCCAAAACGACCTCTTGGAGCTTCTACTTGATAGCTTCCCCTTCCTCTACCCCTTCCTATTCATGCCGATTCAGTAATGTAAGTTCAATAACAAGAATGTACAAATTTCTAACAGCAGGCTCATTAAGCAAGACATGATGGGCGAAATATTCTCAGTAAAAGCTCAAATATGAAAATGCCAATTTCAGTCAGCATTCAGATGCTTGCTCAGATAGCTCAAGGATGAAAAGCAACTATCGCAAGATTTCTTCCCGAATGATTCAAGAGAATGAGGTAATGTCAAAATAAAATCAACACCAATACTCTCTGGCAGATACACCACCTATTGCAAATGTAACTGCATTCAGGGACACCCAAGATTACCGAAAAGCATTAAAAGAAAAAAGTAACATACTTGCTATTCGAGATGGGATGTTGCTGTTTGGTCTGCGCTCTTCAATGTATACTTGTCTTCCAGCAATCTGAACACTTCCTGCCTACAGTTGTATAGGATAAGCTAATTAATTGATATAACGTGGTCTAACCAGACATAAATTCCATTATAGCATTACAACTGCTCGTAAAAATTAAATGTCAGCTTGAAGGTTTCATCGCCAAATAGAGTTTTTTTTTTTTAAAAAAAAAATCAGGGATTAATTTCAAATTTGACAGAAAGCAGAGTTAATATCAGCAAAACCAGTTCAATGTTTGCCTTTATCCATTAGCCAAAAACATGAAGCCAATAGAAACTGACTTCGTAAAGGGAGATAGAAACCAAAATGATATTACAACATTTGATCAGCATTCAAGCTTGATGAACTGACACATAGTATTAAAAAAAGAAAGAAGAAAAAAAAAATTAAAAATAAATAAATAAAAGACCTGGACTGCATTATGAACACTGGTAATGTCTTCAAACTCAACAAATGCATAGCAAACACCAACATCCTGCACATAAACAAATAATTCAGCTTATGAAAACCTGCAGTGATAGTGCATGACGGGAAAAGGACTCCCCGCCCCAAGAATATAAATGAATACTAAAGGTCAAGGATATGAACCTTACGACTCCGAATGACCACGCCCTCAGGTTGCCTCAGTTTACCAAAATTCTTAAATTCCTCCTCAATTTCAAAAGGAGACACAGTTGGTGGCAAATTTCTCACATAAACAGATTTGATTTCATCTAAAAACATCCATATACAGAACAAATAAGAAACCTAGCAAATGCTCCCAAAAATGCTATCAACGTGGCTACCACCAAAAACATTATTGAACCAAAGTTATTAATTCGCAACAAACAAGAAAGAACTTGGCATAACCTCAGCTGATATCATAAATTAGAACCGTCAGATTCATTAATCACTAAAGCAAAAATTTCAAACAAAAAGGTTTCAATAGTAAACCTTCATCATCTAGTGGGGCAACCTCATCTGTTGCATCTGCAACAGATCTTTCAATTATATTTGATGATCCAATGGGTTGCTGAGCAGTGGACGGTGGAGAATGATTCCAGTCTGAAGCTAATGAAGCATTCTTGTAAACAGAATTCTGAGAAGCTACAGAAGGTGTAGGCTGTCCTTTAGCAACACGTAACTTCCAGCAAGAATAAGGCAGAGAAAATCAGTAAGTGTAACCATCTAACACACAATGGTAAGCCAGTGTCATTAGGTAATTGTGAGTTTAGAACATACGATAGAAGCGTAAGTGTGCTTTTGGGTCTCCCCAACTGGTTCCTCAACAGATGGAGGCAGGTGGTCACGTAAAGAACTCACTGCATTCTGAACAGAACCATTTGAGTGATTCACAGAATTATCTTCCATAATATTTTCAGACTCAGCAACTTGCTGCAACTGCTCCTCCACAAAGCCATAATTGTTGACTGGACCATTTTCTTTGATATCAGGAGCCACAAACTCTCTTGTGTGGATTTCTCCACCCAGCAAATAATTGGACACTGAAACCATGGTTTTCATTATAAAGATGTGAGGCAGAAACACCTATTATCTATTACGATAGCAAAACTGGGAAGTTAACATATCCGTCAAAAATAAACAATATATAAGGGAAACTTCTTCTACCCAGACCCTAAAAAGGCATAAACCTAGAATTAAACTGATCCATTAGAATCTATCATAACCTAAGAAGACAATAATATTATTCAATAGCTTCCATATCATTAATTAGTAACAAAATCACATGTTTTATCCGCTTCTTTGCTGAAGATCAAACTTAGCAAGGTCTGGTACCAATGAGAATATTAAAACCACTATAATTCATGACAAACCATTACCTGGTTCAGGGGCTGTTGTCGAAGCATTTCGGTTTGAATCAAGATTACCCTGGGATGACATGACTGCAGGAAGATGATGAATTGGTTCTTCATCAATGAAGTGAAAAATATCAGTAAGTACAAAGTAGCCCTTTTCCTGGGGTGCAAGAAAAAAAGTCTGCACAAATTTCCTCCTGCTATTGAAACCCTTCAACTGCACAGAGCCTGAAACCATTACGAGAACTCCAGCATTCCAAGATTCCAGAGCATGCGCTGTCCTAATCTCAATTCCCGTATAATTAAGGGACATGATAAGTGTGTGGATTTGCTGTTCAACACAAAGTTTATATCAAAAACGGAATGTATAACTAGGAAAGAAAATGTAAGCAGAAAATGAGTAACATTCCACAATAGAAAAAACAAGTTTAGCTCACATCCAACCATACGAAAATATCCCTCTTCATTTTGGGTCACAACCCATAAAAAATCATTAAAAGGGATACTGAGTCTAACATTTTACTTCTTTACCACAAAAATTTAGTATCCTTCTTCATTTTGGGCCACAACCCATCATTTAAAAGTTCAAATAAACCAATAAAATGAATACTGAATTGGACTTTTTCACTTTTTTACCACAAAATTTAAATATACTTCTACATTTTGGGTCACAACCCAGTACTTTATAGTTCAAAAATATAATCAAAATGGATTCTGAATTTAAGTATTTTACATCCAAAAGATCCCCAAAAAAGAGAAAAGAGTACCAGCATTGCAGTGGCAGTCTCAATGGTATTGCCGTCAATACGACGCATGGTACTGGCGTCGGAGTAGAACTGGTGAACAAATTCCGGCTGTAGCTGAAGCACTTGGTAGTACTGCCCCACAAAATACGTTCCAACCTGATGAACCAGAACCACCATTATAGATACTAATATATATATATATATATATATATATATAGAGAGAGAGAGACAGAGACAGAGAGAGAGGAGTAAGAACAAGAAGGAGAACCTGAGCAGCAGTAACATGAATGGGAAAAGGCGTGGCCATGGTGGAAACCCAAACCCTCCTAAAACCCTAAAAATCAAAACCCTAGATCTGCACGCACAAATCTGTGACAGCACGCACACCGCCAGATAAGATGTTTATTTTACTTATCCAGAAAGAGAGGAAAAGCCCTCTTCAGACACACAGATAGATAAATACACCTATACATATACACACCACCAAGCGTGTGGTCTGTGTATAACAGAGAGAGATCTGAGTAATGATGAGGTTTTTAGGGAGATAAAGAGAGAGAAACAACCTTGAGATATATAGATATGGAGAGGAGGCTGCCTAAACCCAAGTTCTTGCTCCACTGGTTTTCCCTTCTTTTGTTTTCTGAAAAAAAAAAAAAAAAAAAAGAAAAGAAAAACTCAACTGATGAAATGCATAAGGGTTTCTGTAAACAGATCCTCTAGGGATGTAAATCTCTTTCCTGTCAGATGTATAGTTCTTTGTAATAATGGCTTTGCGTATGGCTNAAAAAAAAATTAAAAATAAATAAATAAAAGACCTGGACTGCATTATGAACACTGGTAATGTCTTCAAACTCAACAAATGCATAGCAAACACCAACATCCTGCACATAAACAAATAATTCAGCTTATGAAAACCTGCAGTGATAGTGCATGACGGGAAAAGGACTCCCCGCCCCAAGAATATAAATGAATACTAAAGGTCAAGGATATGAACCTTACGACTCCGAATGACCACGCCCTCAGGTTGCCTCAGTTTACCAAAATTCTTAAATTCCTCCTCAATTTCAAAAGGAGACACAGTTGGTGGCAAATTTCTCACATAAACAGATTTGATTTCATCTAAAAACATCCATATACAGAACAAATAAGAAACCTAGCAAATGCTCCCAAAAATGCTATCAACGTGGCTACCACCAAAAACATTATTGAACCAAAGTTATTAATTCGCAACAAACAAGAAAGAACTTGGCATAACCTCAGCTGATATCATAAATTAGAACCGTCAGATTCATTAATCACTAAAGCAAAAATTTCAAACAAAAAGGTTTCAATAGTAAACCTTCATCATCTAGTGGGGCAACCTCATCTGTTGCATCTGCAACAGATCTTTCAATTATATTTGATGATCCAATGGGTTGCTGAGCAGTGGACGGTGGAGAATGATTCCAGTCTGAAGCTAATGAAGCATTCTTGTAAACAGAATTCTGAGAAGCTACAGAAGGTGTAGGCTGTCCTTTAGCAACACGTAACTTCCAGCAAGAATAAGGCAGAGAAAATCAGTAAGTGTAACCATCTAACACACAATGGTAAGCCAGTGTCATTAGGTAATTGTGAGTTTAGAACATACGATAGAAGCGTAAGTGTGCTTTTGGGTCTCCCCAACTGGTTCCTCAACAGATGGAGGCAGGTGGTCCCGTAAAGAACTCACTGCATTCTGAACAGAACCATTTGAGTGATTCACAGAATTATCTTCCATAATATTTTCAGACTCAGCAACTTGCTGCAACTGCTCCTCCACAAAGCCATAATTGTTGACTGGACCATTTTCTTTGATATCAGGAGCCACAAACTCTCTTGTGTGGATTTCTCCACCCAGCAAATAATTGGACACTGAAACCATGGTTTTCATTATAAAGATGTGAGGCAGAAACACCTATTATCTATTACGATAGCAAAACTGGGAAGTTAACATATCCGTCAAAAATAAACAATATATAAGGGAAACTTCTTCTACCCAGACCCTAAAAAGGCATAAACCTAGAATTAAACTGATCCATTAGAATCTATCATAACCTAAGAAGACAATAATATTATTCAATAGCTTCCATATCATTAATTAGTAACAAAATCACATGTTTTATCCGCTTCTTTGCTGAAGATCAAACTTAGCAAGGTCTGGTACCAATGAGAATATTAAAACCACTATAATTCATGACAAACCATTACCTGGTTCAGGGGCTGTTGTCGAAGCATTTCGGTTTGAATCAAGATTACCCTGGGATGACATGACTGCAGGAAGATGATGAATTGGTTCTTCATCAATGAAGTGAAAAATATCAGTAAGTACAAAGTAGCCCTTTTCCTGGGGTGCAAGAAAAAAAGTCTGCACAAATTTCCTCCTGCTATTGAAACCCTTCAACTGCACAGAGCCTGAAACCATTACGAGAACTCCAGCATTCCAAGATTCCAGAGCATGCGCTGTCCTAATCTCAATTCCCGTATAATTAAGGGACATGATAAGTGTGTGGATTTGCTGTTCAACACAAAGTTTATATCAAAAACGGAATGTATAACTAGGAAAGAAAATGTAAGCAGAAAATGAGTAACATTCCACAATAGAAAAAACAAGTTTAGCTCACATCCAACCATACGAAAATATCCCTCTTCATTTTGGGTCACAACCCATAAAAAATCATTAAAAGGGATACTGAGTCTAACATTTTACTTCTTTACCACAAAAATTTAGTATCCTTCTTCATTTTGGGCCACAACCCATCATTTAAAAGTTCAAATAAACCAATAAAATGAATACTGAATTGGACTTTTTCACTTTTTTACCACAAAATTTAAATATACTTCTACATTTTGGGTCACAACCCAGTACTTTATAGTTCAAAAATATAATCAAAATGGATTCTGAATTTAAGTATTTTACATCCAAAAGATCCCCAAAAAAGAGAAAAGAGTACCAGCATTGCAGTGGCAGTCTCAATGGTATTGCCGTCAATACGACGCATGGTACTGGCGTCGGAGTAGAACTGGTGAACAAATTCCGGCTGTAGCTGAAGCACTTGGTAGTACTGCCCCACAAAATACGTTCCAACCTGATGAACCAGAACCACCATTATAGATACTAATATATATATATATATATATATATATATAGAGAGAGAGAGACAGAGACAGAGAGAGAGGAGTAAGAACAAGAAGGAGAACCTGAGCAGCAGTAACATGAATGGGAAAAGGCGTGGCCATGGTGGAAACCCAAACCCTCCTAAAACCCTAAAAATCAAAACCCTAGATCTGCACGCACAAATCTGTGACAGCACACACACCGCCAGATAAGATGTTTATTTTACTTATCCAGAAAGAGAGGAAAAGCCCTCTTCAGACACACAGATAGATAAATACACCTATACATATACACACCACCAAGCGTGTGGTCTGTGTATAACAGAGAGAGATCTGAGTAATGATGAGGTTTTTAGGGAGATAAAGAGAGAGAAACAACCTTGAGATATATAGATATGGAGAGGAGGCTGCCTAAACCCAAGTTCTTGCTCCACTGGTTTTCCCTTCTTTTGTTTTCTGAAAAAAAAAAAAAAAAAAAAAAAAAAAGTTTCTTTTCCAATTTAAGATTTTTGTTTGCACCTTTTTGTAAAAATTTTAAAATTCTACTACATAATATCTAAAATCATTTTCTTGGTCCATTTGGATTTAGGCTTTATTACTTTAAATAACAAAAATAAATAGTCAACTCTTTACTTATAGAATATCGAGGAATACTACTAGCTAGCTGCCTCCTTTTTTAATTTTTAGTAATTTTTCAGTTTTATTGTTTAGCCCATAAATTTTACTATATTGTATTATTAAAATATTAAATTGATCTGAATTTTACTAAAATTAATTACATTATTTATATGTTAAACTAGATAGTAAAATTCATACGTTAAACAATAAAATTAAAATATGTAAAAAAATATGAGTAATAGATTATATTTAGTACTCTTCTAAAGTACCTATTACCCACTATATATATATTAAAAAAATAATAATTAATGTTAGATAATTTGCAAAATAGTGATTTATTTTTTCAAAGAAAATTCTTGGCCAGATTTTGTTAAAAGAGAAGAACAAAGTAGAAAGAAAATGAAAAGGAAGGTATTAGGACCAAAAGAGAAAAGAAAGGAATTTTTTAATGTTTAAGACAGTTAAAAGGTTCATGTCTGGTAGAGCTTTGTGATGGTTCTATGTGCCTAAAAAAAGTAGCTAGTAGGAAAAATAAAGAAGGACTTAAATGGGAGAAAATGATGACACTAAATTATCTGGATATGGAATATGGTTCATTAAAAAAGACAATTAATATCATTATTAGTTAATATGGTTGAGACAATGAGATTCATTACCAATTTTCCATTACAAGTTTATTTTACGCGAGTGTCAACTCTACAAGGTATGAATTCAGACAGGTTCTTTATTTTGTGGTATTATATGTAGTTTTGTCCCCACCAAAAAAAAAATTATGTTTTGCTGTTTAGGGCTCTGGCTTAGGATTTAGGATTTGAATTTGAGGTTGTGGGAAAACTAATACATTGGGATCTTCAAGGCAGGTTTCAGTGTTACATCACTAAAAGAGTAAAAAGATTCTTGAACTCCTTTTCTTGGTCTTTTTGGGTAAAGCATTGTCTGTAGGGTCCTTGTCCTTGGAGTTGAAAAAAGTAATTACTTAATATTTCTTCATCAAGCATGTTAAATTCATGTTGTGAGTAATTTAAGCAAAATGAAGAAATAGAAACTAATATTGGGGCTAAGATCAAAGAGAGAGATCTATAAAGTTGAGTAGAAGAAAAATAACTAGAAAAAACCTTTTATTATGTCAACTAGACCAAGTACATAATATCGAACACGCGAAATAAGACTTAAGATTCAATTGGATCCTTTAGAGGTATTTGGCATTGTAACGGAAAAATAATTTTGGGAGAATATTTACCGAGTGTTTAGTATTGTTGTCTGAAAAACTGTTTCTAAAAATATAATAAAAAAATAAAAAAATTAGAAAATGATAGAATGTTGTTTTTCAAGTGTTTATTTAAAGATATATAAATATATATATATATATATATTTCTCTCTCATGAATTTTATATATCCATTCTATCTCATAATTCTCTCATCATTTTTTCTCTAATTACTTTCTAATTTCTATCTCCTCATATTCTTTCTTTGCAATCTTGTACAAAAGTAATGAACTTCCGGGTACTCAATTTAATGCCCTATTAACATAAGGTTAGGGAGATGGTAGCCTTTTACAGATCAACCCGGATAAAAGAGAATACGATGTGAAAAATTATCAAACTCTGAAGATCGAAAGACAATCTTTTTTTCATTTTCTACCTGTAACAAATTCTGCTAATTAATAATAAAGAATATGCAGAGGTGAAAATGAGTTATACACTGCATGAATTGAGAATTAATAGGGAATCATTCCAAGTTGCTTCCCTAAGCGATTTTGCCTCCCTTGATCTCTAACCCATCTCAAATAACCCCTTTAATGATTTCATGAACGTTTCCCTTCAGCCAAACTCACCCGCATTGCCCTTCCTTCTAGTTCCTGCAAATTATACTCAGAGAAATTAGGTAACTATAGTCCGTTTTTGAATGTCAGATCACGTTAGAATCATATGATAATCGTAATACTAGTATTCATGAAAACCTCCATACTACAAAATCTCTCTTATATTTGTCTATATAAGAACACGGATACTTGTACATATGCTTCACGTATTGAATATATATGTAAAAATATAATGTACGTATATAAACTGTAAACATCTATATCATGTTATGTGATTACTCTTATAGAATTGTGTGAATAAAATAATACCACCCCATTGAGAGATTCTAAGGCAGTTTCCATCTCAGCTTTGGTGTTGTAGCATACAAAGCCATAACCTCGAGACCTTCCGGTCTCTCCATCATACAAAACTCTCGCTCCAACAACATTTCCATACTCTTGAAAAGCTTTAATCAAGCTCTCAGATGTTACTGACCATGATAAGTTCCCAACAAAGAGCTTATACTCCGTTTCCGGATATAGAGGCTCTTTTGGTTTCGGTTTGTCCGAAAAGTTCACTCTCAAGATGCGACCCATGTATTGCTGCAACAGAAGTAAATAATTGACTGTTGATTATATAGTAAGATCCATCAAGTAAACTTGTTTGATCACATTTTCTTATTTTTTTTATGTTTTAAAAGTGAAAGAAGTGACAGAATTTTTATAAAATGTTGCTCCTGCGACTGTCATTGTATGGAAAGTACAAATGTTATCAAATTTAACTAATCTTTTTGTGTCCTTTAACTAATTAGCATATACCATGGGGTTTGTGTACCAAAGTCCTTGAATTCTTAAATGGTAAACATTTGGTTCCTCGATCAAATAAATGTCCAATATATTTCCGAATTAACTAATTGGTGATACCAATGTTATGTTTAGTTAAAATGGAGAATTTTCAGAGAAAAACGAGAGCTCTTCTCAAATTCTATAAATTTGCTTGTAAATATAAAATAAGAGGGAATTTTTTTTTCAATAATCCATCACATGTATGCATCATTAACAATGTTAGACAAAAGAATGTCATTGTCACCAATTGCTGATTCTTGAAAATTTATTTAATTTACGGACCAAATAGTTACCAAAAAATTGAGGACTTTTAGTACGATGAACCCTATAATATATATATATATATATATATATATATAAAAGAAATTAAGATGGTGATTCTTACACTTCCATCAAGATTTTGGATGACTGCATTACAATCTTCAACACTACTCATAGTCACAAACGCAAATCCTCGGCTTCTTCCGGTCTCCCTATCATAAAGAACCTAAAATCCATTCGCCTTGATGAGTAACAAAATTAAACGATAAACAAGCTAAAAAACGAAAAGCATTTATTTGCATTGAATTATAACCTTTGAGTTAGTTATATACAATGATACATTCATCAACAATTAAAACATAATGCATACTAGCTGATTACATCATAAGATTTTTAGTTATGTTTATTAAAAGAACATAAGACTTAAACTAGTCTAACTAAGCGTCTCTCAAGTTTGACTTAAACTAGTCTAATTAAGCTTCTCTCAAGTTTGACCAAGTAATTTCCTCTTAACAAGTAGACTAAAGAAGAAAAGCAAAACAAAGTTCAAATATTGCAAATCTTGCTCTGCCCAACCTGTTATTGGTTGAGAATTAATTATAAGTCCTTGATGGTAAAATATTTCAAATAAGTAATTATCCTAAACTATACCATTTACCTTAATCTAGCACGAAAATTATTATCCTAAGCTATACAACCTATATTAATTGCCATGATCAAAAAAAAAAAAAAAAAAAAGAAACAGTTGACTCTTATTATTTACCTCAATGAGCTCCGGACTCCCATAGTCTTGAATTATACCAGCTAGCTGAGCACTATCAACACTGTAAGGAAGATTCCCAAAGTAAAGCTTTGTGCTCACAGCAGAAACCTCCTCACCCTGATCAACTTGATCACCACCCCCCACCACCGCCGCCGCCGCAGGTTCTACTTCATTGACAGTCTCTGCGGCGGCGGCAGTGACTCCGTCGTCGGCCTCATCAGCGGCGGCACCACCACCGGCCTCCTCCTCGGTGGTCAAGGACGCCACCTCTTCTTGCGCTACGGCGGCGGTCACCCTTATGACCCGCCGCTTGTGCAAGGCGGCGCCGCCGATCAAAGCCGGCTCCGAGGTGGCGGCGGTGCACGACTGCGACAGCGCCGCGGAGAGGCGGGAGTGCTGCGGCGAGATAATTCCGAGGTGGAGGAGATTGGAGCGGCGGCATTTGAGGGTGGTGTGTAGTGAGGGTGAGAATGAGGAGCCTACGGCAGCGGCGGTTGCGGTTGCGGTTGCGGCGGCAGCCATTGGTGGTGGTGATGGTGGTGGTGGTGGTTTTTTTCAGTTAAATAAGGACTTTATTGGTTCATAAGAGGGAGTGGAATAGAATAGTGAGGGAGTGAAGGGAGGCAAAGGGCACGGGGTAAGCTGTTAGGAGCTGACGTGGGCAGATTGTGTCCATTGAGACTGGAAGCGATTATATTGGGGGGGATAAGGTGTATTTAATCTACTTTGTCCAATTAAATAATGCTGAAAATGGAGAGAAAAAAAAAAAAAAAAGAGAGAGAAAAAAGGCAAATGGTAAAACCACGTGGCAAAATTATGTTAGTTCAATTGTGGTTAGAGTTTGCTCAGAATGGGCTTCTTGATTGGATTGGATGTTATACAATAAACGAGAAACACCCATACTAATGCTCCTTTTAGTGAAACACTCTGCCAAAATAAAAACAAAATAAAAAAATTTAGTAATAAATGCCTTTTGATTGATAATTTGTAAAAGAAAATCTTACTACAGTATTGTGTTTGATTGATATTTTATTGAGATTGAATGATCTTGTTCATTTCCGATTATAATGTTCAATTAAGCTAAAATGTTATCATATTCCTTCTGTTTTCGCCGGTGACTCTCACGGATGGGTCTGATATTGTATGTATGCATAGTTTTTTTTTTTTTTTTTTTTTTTCAAAATGAAAATAACATCAAGTTTCTAAAAATTCATTAAAAGGAGAAGGCTCTTTTTGAAAATGGTTTATCAATTGATCCACATTTCACTACAAGCATTTGAACAGAGTAAAAGTTGATAATGCAATGGCTCCTCTTTTTTTATTTTTTATTTTTAATTTTTGGTTGTTGTTAGCTCTTGAATTATAGCTCCAAACCTATTTTGAGCAATATAATTTAAAAGGTCATGCCTTATATTTCTCTGTTAGATGCACTTGTATTTTGTATTTCTTTAAATAAATAAATAAATAAAATCTACGAGTCCAATCATAAAAATACAAAATTGCTCTTATTAAAGTTCCGTTGTGACAGTCAAAAAAATTACCATAAAATTGAACCAAATTACATAGTTCAAATGCTGAACTAAGATTGTTTTAAAATTCATGGGCTAAAAATGAAAGGAAATATATAATTATGGGGCAAAAATAAGATTAATCCTAAATTTTCAAGATGGAAACGACACGTCGTTTTGCACAAACCCCCTTGGTTTATTTAACAGCGTTTCCACTGCTTACGTCCATTAAGCCAACGGGGGTATGCTCTTCAGTACTTCTCACATCGATCATGCACGCAAGCTCATCCAAACTCTCTCCGTACACCTCGTCAAACCACTCTCTACGGCCACCACCGCCTTCATCCAACAAAACCATGCTTCACAAACTCAAACTCTTCCCAACTTAAGGCCTTTCAACTCTAAAATCTCGAGCTACATGCGCCATGGATTGGTCGATGAGGCCCAGAAGCTGTTCGACAAAATGCCTCAACGAAACACCGTCACTTGGAACTCCATGGTCCGCGGCTATTTTTTGAATGGGTATGTTGAGAATGCCCTCAGCTTCTTTGGTCGAATGCCCGAGCGTGATGTTGTCTCGTATAACACGGTGATCGCCGGGTTGATGCAATGTGGAGATGTTGATGGTGCGAGGAGACTCTTTGATGAGATGGGATTTAGAGATGTTGTTAGTTGGAATTCGATGGTATCTGGTTATATTCGTAATGGGATGGTTTGTGAAGCTATAAAAGTGTTCGATGAAATGCCAGTGAAGGATGTGGTGTCTTGGAACTTGGTTATTGGTGGGCTTGTGAACTATGGAGAATTTGAGATGGCTGAAGAATATTTTAGAGGAATGACTACTCGGGATGTTGTTTCTTGGACTATAATGATTTCTGGGCTTGCAAGTGCAGGACTGATTGTTGAAGCCCGTGAGCTCTTTGACGAAATGCCTTCGAGAGATACTCAAGCTTGGAATGCAATGATGGTTGGGTATATAGAAAATAGGTTCATTGAAATTGCTGAGGATTTATTTGGAAGAATGCCTCAGCGAAATTTTGATTCCTGGAATGAATTGGTGAATGGGTTGGTGAAAAGTGGACGAGCTTATGATGGCATGAAACTTTTTATGCAAATGCCGGAAAAATGTCGAAAGACATGGAACTCAATCCTGTTAGAGTTTACTAGAAATGGGCTAATCAGGGAAGCTCATGCATTTATGGAGAAGAAACCTTACAGTGATGTTGTCTCAAGGACAAATATCATTCTTGGATATTTCGAAATTGGAGATGTTGACAGTGCCATTGGTCTTTTCAACTTGATGCCGATTCGAGATGCAACTGCATATAATGTAACCATATTTGGCTTAGGAGAAAATGATCGTGGTGAAGGAGGTATCAAGCTTTTCGTTAGAATGAAAGAATTAGGAGTATTGCCTGATGAAGCTACATATACAAGCGTTTTGACAATCTGTTCAGACTTACCAGCATTGCAACTTGGTATGCAAACTCATGCTATGGTTACAAAAACAGGATTCAATACCTTTGTTGCAGTTTGTAACGCAATAGTTACCATGTATGCTAGATGTGGAAATGTGGATTCTGCTTTGTTGGAATTCAAGTCCATGCCTAGCCAAGATATCATCTCTTGGAACTCCATAATCTGTGGTTTCGCTCACCATGGAAATGTAAAAAATGCTTTGGAGATGTTTCAAAAGATGAGATCAAGAGATGTTGAACCCAACCATA
This sequence comes from Parasponia andersonii, assembly GCA_002914805.1. Classification (NCBI taxonomy): domain Eukaryota; kingdom Viridiplantae; phylum Streptophyta; class Magnoliopsida; order Rosales; family Cannabaceae; genus Trema; species Trema andersonii. The sequence goes on along the minus strand of JXTB01000504.1, from coordinate 182,359 downwards.
TAACCTTTGTTGGTGTTCTATCTGCTTGCAGCCATGCAGGAATGGTGGATCTAGGTAGATACTACTTTGATATAATGAGACAAGAGTACTTTATTCAGCCAACGAGTGAGCATTATACTTGTTTAGTTGATCTACTTGGGAGATTTGGACTTCTTGATGAGGCAATGGAGCTTTTGAATCAAATGAGAGTAGATGGAATCGAAGTTCCTGCAAGCGTTTGGGGAGCATTGCTTGGAGCTTGTAGAATCCACATGAACATTGAGATTGGCAAGATTGCTGGGGAAAAGGTTTTGGAGACAGAGCCATCAAATTCTGGTGTGTATTTAATTTTGGCAGAAATGTACCTTAGTTGTGGACGAAGAAAAGAGGCTGAAATGATTTGGACGAGGATGAAAGATGCAGGAGTCAAGAAGCAGCCTGGGTGCAGTTGGATCGAGTTAAACAACAGTAGCCATGTTTTTCTTTCCGGAGATTGTTCGAACCCCGAGTTCAGTAGGATTAATTTGGTGTTAGAGTTGCTTCATACGGAGGAGAAGACTAAAAATTCAAAATTAGTCGCTACTCCTCTTCAACAAGTTTAAGCAGATGGATGCTGTGGTTGAGATTTTGGCAACTTACACTTCACATTACAATGGCCCAAAAACAAGGATCATGTGGATGCACACTGATCACGATGGCAGACAGGTTCTATGGAGAGAATGAAATGATAACAATCCAGGTTGAGTGATCATAGATCACTTTTATGGAATACTGGTCTGTTTATATATTCAATTTTTTAGTTGTCTTGGTCTTTTTACTCATTTTGAGTATCATATATACAATTTCACACACACACACAAATATATATATATATATATATATATATATGTATATATAATCCTACATAAATTTCCCCGAAACATTTTCTTTTCTCATTTGGGAAAAGAAGAAGACCAGTTGGAATGGAAACTGAACAAGAATCAAGAACATACATAGAACTTTTTTCTCAATATGTGGAGACAATTACAATAACGCAGATCCTGTTTCAGGAACCCTCTTAACAGTGCTCACCCAAATCTAAGCCCCTATCTAATGCAAGATGCAAAAGTCGAACACTCAAACTCTCATAGAGCTTGCTTTCCCAATTCTAGTTTGTCGTCTCTGAGTGGGACCTACAACTGCTGATGCTTTCTTTCCTTTGCTTTCATCTGGATCCTCCTTGGCCTTCTTTGTGTTTATAGAATCTTCAGTGGTTTTTGGAATAATTTTACATAGTGCATGTCTGTTTTGAACCAAGTTACGATTCTTCAGAACTGAAGATCTTTCTTTTTTGCATCTATTCTTGTTCCCAATCGCCAAGTCATTATCTGAAAACAAAAAGTCCCAAAAACAGTGTCACGAGACACTTCGTAGTATCAGAAAGTTGCAAAGTGTATGTGAAATTTGTACTGGTAATATTCATGAAACGTTGTTTAGACTCTCATGTATTATGAAATCACTATTAAATTTCTTTATGCAAGAAGAAACATTATATAACTTCTTCGGAGCTGAGCACATAAAGGGTATCAACCACCATATGCATATGCATATAGATCATTGCTGATTTTGATAAATTTCGTAGCCATACATAAAAAGGAAAAGCAAATTAAAGCTTGCATAAGAATGGTTTACCAGGACTAGATAAGACGGCCCTTGGGCGAGGAATCGAGCTAGCTCTAATGTTCTGCTCACTATCTTCATCCAATTTGTTGTTATCCTTCTCTTCTCCTATCAATCAAGTAGATTTTGATGTGAGAAGTGTGTTCTTTTGTGCTAAAAGTATCCAACTTTTGGTTGCTAAAATCATACGGGATTGAAACTTGACAAGACCAACCTGTAAGTTCTGAAGTCTTTAGCATGGTTACATTAGGTATGTCATACGCAGAAGAAAAGCCTATACTTGGTATGTAAGACTTTGGGACTTTTGCTATTGAGGGTGGAGACTTATCTTCGTGCTCCTTCACTGCGAATCATAAATCATAACTCGTCAAATATTAACACGTCAACTCAAAGATAGTTTTGAGAAAAGAATAAGACGAGTATTCAAGAAAAGTAAACAACTAATTTGATCCTAGTTTTTGCTGGATAACTGGTCGAAAAGCACTGAAAAACAAAAAAAAATTAGAGAGACTCCATTACTGATTGATCAATCAGTGTCTGAACAAAACAGAGCAAAACCCATTAATTTAAATTTTGAAAAAGAAAGATTGAACACGGGGGAGAAAAAAAGAAGCAGAAAAACCTGTAGAGCGAAAATCAGGAACCACATGTTGATGATCATCTTGGTCTTGTTGTTCCCTCACCTTCACCTTTGGGTACACTAAAAATAGATTCCAAAAGAATCCCATAAAAGAAAAAACCAATTCAGAACAAACCCATGTTTTTAGTTTCTTCTGCATAAGAGGGAAAATAAAATCACAAACCCACTTTCTTCTTCTTCGGGTGCTTGTTCAGCTTCTGAGAAAACTAGAGAACGGTCAAGATTTTTGGACCTGTAAGCAAAGGAAAGATGGAATCTTTCTGCGTTTTTTTCCCTTTTTTTTATTTTTATGAATAAGGACTGAGTTTGAGTTTGGCGATTATGATGGCTCTAAAATCACATTCGATGGAAAAAACAAAAAAAAAAAAAAAGAAAAAAAAAAAACGTGTTAGGGAGTGGGAGCCTGGGGGAACCATATGGGAGGGTCAGCGAGCCAGCTGATGCGACCGTTGACTTATGGTGAAGCTCGTGGGTGCAGTGCTGGGCCCCCGTACCATTCTTTTTGGCAGCTCCTTATTTCTGACTTGGACTCGGGTGCTTGGATCGTCGTCAACGCTCTTTCCTTTTCGCTTATTTGCAGGGTGTGGCCAAACAGGGCTTATCTAGGATTTAGCTTATTCTTCACATGAATAGAGATATTCCAAGTCTTCTCAACCAAACGCCAAAACCCCAAACTGTAGAACTAGAACCCCAAAAAAAAAAAAAATGGGGACTGAGAAAAGGGTTTAGGGATCGAAACACAGGGCTTGGAGCATTTGGGTTCTCTTGTCTCTTCTCTGGTTTGTTCGAAAGTTCAGATTTTGCGTTGTTTTGTCTTGGGCGGTGATGTGGCGCAGAGCTGGGTGGAGCTCAGGTTGGAACCTCCGGCGGCTTTCAACGGCGGTACGGCGTCGTATTGAGGACGAAGGTGACTGGTTTTACTCATCTGAGTGGTGGGGGACGGAGTCTGACGGTGACGGACACACTGTTCTCCGATCAACCTCTGATAAAGGCAATGGTGTCGTCTCTGTCATCGCTTACCCTTCTTCAAGACCCGTTAGCCCCTCTCTCTCTCTCTCTCTCAATATGTGTGTATATATATATATATATATATATATATATATCTTTATAGATCCATATGTACTTATTGTTTTAGACAAAATGATTTAGAGTGAAGTTTACTGGCCAACGATGGAAAAATGGCTTCAGAAGAGGTATGCAGAGACAAACCCAGGTGAGGAACACAAGGGACGATTCAATATACTTGGATATCAATGGCGGGTGCTTCGTTTCAATGGGGTAACCCGCCAAAGCACTGTCAAAGTACTGGCTGCTTACACGGATTCGGAAGCTGGCTCTGTCTTCCTTATGCAGCAGCCACATTGCCTCGCTGTTCCATGTAAATCTCATCACTTTTCTTTCTCTATGAAGAAATTTGTGAACATGGATTGTAGTATGACCTTAAATCTTAGAACATAGCTCGTTTTGTATTGATATAGCTTATGTTCATTTCTTATGTTTGCATTATTTTATCTCCTTTTACATTGATTGTTTACGGTAGAACCAGTGCATCACTAAAAGATTAGTCTTTTGATATGTTGAATTCAATTTTCAGATTTGAAGAGTATGGCATCGGTTGGACTGGCCACCATGGCATCTTGTAACTATGATCTCAAGAGTGCGGTTGACGGGAAGAAGAAAATGGAGGTCTTATGTATCGGCCATGGTGGAGGAAGCTTACCATTGTTTTTGGCTAGTAAAATTAAAGGTCAGAGTTCACTTTCTTTCGCTTCTGCTTCTGTTTTCCCATTATGGGCATAGAAATGTAAATTTGGCTTCCCATACAATTGCTTTCAGATTGACAATAATCATGAATGACATGTTTGAGAATCTGCCTAAACATGTAGCTAGCAATTAGTATAGAATTGTCATTAGAAAAATTGAAACTGTTTAATTAATGATATGGTTATAATGAATTGAAACTTATATATGTTTCATGTAAGACCTTGTGATATTGATAGCTTAAATGAACTTGTACTCGAGTCACAGATGATGTCCTTCAATTGGAATTGATGAAAACATCAGATTGTCACAATGAGCAAAGTTCAATGGTGATGTTTCTTTACCTTTTAATTCACAGGGTAAAATGATAATAATTAAAGTTTAAAGGGAAGTGTTCACATTTCTGCAAATTTAACTTGGTTTCCTATTGCTTCGTCTCTTTATTGTCAATGACTCGCGGGAAATGAATGGCAGATGGAATAAGTGAAGCAGAAAAGGAAGAAATAGAAGATAATAATGTGAATATTACTTCTCCACACCTTTAATTTAAGATTCATACGAGACTGCACTGTGTAAGTCAACTTTGGTTGGATTTTCTAGGAATATCAGTGTCTTTTGCTAGCTTCTTGTAGTCTTGGAATGGCAGCTCCATTCTTTTCCTGACAAGCTTAATGATGTGAAAACATGGAATGAAAATACCTCATGTTGCAAAAAACATTGAACTTTCTCGATGTATCTATTGTCTCTTGAAATATGATTATATGAATCTCTTTGGTGCCGATGCCAATGGTCTCTTTTAAAAACATGCCATAAGATATTTTGAGACAATCACACTATGTGCTCCTTTCAGGTGCTCAGATTCACATAGTTGAAATTGATCCTCTCGTAATATCAGCCTCAGTTCAAGCTATGGGGTTTCCAGCTTTCTCAGTTATGACTCCATCAGGCAATCGAGCAGTCTCGAAGCCCAATTCAATAGATGAACTTCTCTGGAAAGGAACTCATGAGAGGCTTTACCTTCACGAATCAGATGCTGAGAAATTCATTCTCAACAACACCAATCTATATGATATGATTTTCATTGATGCTTATGATGGCGAGGACATCTTCCCTCGTGCACTATGGGACCCGGATTCCCCCTTCCTGAAAGCTCTCAGTAATCAACTTCACCCCGAACATGGCACAGTCGTCGTGAACCTTCACTCAGACTCTGAGCTATTGAATCCTGACGGCTCTGTTCCATCTGTTCTTGAGCAAATTTTGCCAATGGGGAAGTATGTTTCTCAAGTTGGCCGAGCATATAAAGATGTACTGGTGGGAAATACAAGTTCCAGTGGAGAGAAAAAGTCTGGTTTGGGATTTACTGTGTCCGTTCCTTGGGTATGCAATACATCTCTTGTTGTATGCCAAGGTTCTGGGATTGGGAATTCTAATAGGGATATTATATTGGACAACATTGCTTCCAAATCCATAGGAGTGGAACACATTCTAAACTTACCATTCTCGTGTTTGCAATATATAAAGAGAGGCTTTATACTTCTTGATTAATGTTCTGTACATTTATTCTTTTAGTCAATTTCAAGGTATTTCTATCTAGTGTTTGCTCGTAACTGATATGTTGAAATTCCTAGTGTAACCATTAACTATGGCTTTTAAACTTTCTTCGTGCCACCCAACCTTTAGAATACAATTTTCTGTGAGAATTTTAAGCATATAGATGCTTCCTATACTTGGTGGATCAACATCAGTTGGGAAATCTGTGAGTTTACCTTTATTAGTAGTTGCACTCTCAAGATCGTTAAAGATACGAAATCTTTGCTTAGTAATTTTTTTTCTTTTCCCTCATCTATCCTGCTTCTGCTATCTTATCTCAAATATTTTTTTGTTAATAACATAATGTGTAAATAGTCGTGGAAAATTGTCTTGTAGGGTATAAAAAACCAGAATTCAAATCTCGTCAAAAAAAAAGGGCCCCAATCCATGTAATGATTCAACAAGAACTGAATCTTCACACAACATTAGTAACCTAATCATTACGCTGCTCTTTGTAGCAACACACGAGGCCCCACTCGGCAGATTTAGTAGTACGTGATAGTTCACCTAATATGAATAGGTGATGCTAAGTATCACATGTGCTTTTTAGAGTTTTTCTACTAATGAGTACTAGCATCCTGACTCAGCCACACAGTCCTCTCGCAACAAGAGGCCCAATGAATGGAGCTCTAATTGTGGAATAGAGGCAAGGGGATCATGGGTGCATTTAGTTAACACACTCGGGACTAGATTTTTATCACACTATTTACGGCGTTATATGATTGTAATGTGACTCTTAACACAAATTCTACATCAGTTTGGGGTTAAGTAGCAAAATACCACTTCTTAAGATACACAAGTCAAAGACAATAGCAATTCTTTATGATTGGTTGACAAAAAATTTCAGCTAAGAAACTTCTCATTTGCAATACTTTGGATGGGGATTACAAAACAAACAAAACAGATTCTTTTTTAGATCGAAAAAAAAAATAGCTTAATAGAAATAATTAATCGAGTCTAATAAAGTGGTAATGGTCTAGATTTTTTATGGTTTTGACTTCAGCCCAACCCAAAAACCCCCCGAAAAACCCACCTCACAATTGGACTCTCAAATCCAAAGGGGCCCACATGAAATGATTACCTTCCAAACTTAAACCCCTCAAATCCCATCTCAATATATTAGGCTTTATAAAACCATAAACCCCCCCCCCCAACCCCCCCCCAAATTCCTCCTCTCTCTTTCTCTCTTCAACAAACAACAATTACAACTAGAACAATGGCGTCTAAGAGGCACAGCGGCGGTGACGACCGGAGCCTTATCGCCAAAGTGACAGAGTCTCCGATCATTCAGCACACGAAACGCACCGTTTCGGAGGCGGGTTTCGTGACGAAGAAGCTTCTGCGGAGCACGGGCAGGGCGGCGTGGATCGCGGGAACCACATTCCTGGTCCTGGTGGTCCCTCTCATCATCGAGATGGACCGAGACCAACAGTTGACCGACCTCGAGATGCAGCAGGCCAGTCTCCTCGGCTCGCCCTCCGTTTCCGCCCCCAAGTAGTCATACTCGCTCGGATCTTAGATTCGATTTTATATATTATGAGAGGTAGAATCTTTTGAATGGTTTTTTTGGGTTGTGATGTTTAGAATTTAGATGAATGTGACGTTAATGTATTGGGTTTTTTTTTTTTTTTTGAGGGTTTAAGGGATTATGATTGGAAGAGCAAATTTTATGAGTATGAGACTCACCTTTGAATATTTTCATTCTCTTTTGTACTTGAACAAAATATGCTTGTTTTAGTCTTCTTGTAATTTTTTTTTTTTTTAAATCTGGTTTTGATTGTTTCATGGGTTTTTGGTCTTCTGGGCAAGGCCTGATTAGGGTTTATGAAGGGTTTTGTTGGTTTGGCTCCCTTGAAAATAAAATAAAATAAACATGAGTTTATTAAAAGGAAGAAAGAAACAGTTTTTTTAAGATGAGAAAACCCCTATAGAAACTTTTAACAATTCTACAAATCAATTGCTTAATGCTAAAGTACTGTGCTTGAATGAAGACCATGGCATTCCAACCTGATTTACCGGTTTTAAACACTTGACACCAGCATTTTCTTCCTTCTTGCTCTGCATTGTGATCTGAGATATTCTTAAGTCTTTGAATTTTTACCTTCCTTCATGACCAGTAGGATTGGCCAAAGAATTCATGGTTCTCATGAGGACTTACCTGAAGGAAAGTTTGGTTTCATATATACCAGACTAAGTCGTTCGTCCTGACCGGTTTCTTTGTCATTCCATAGTAATGTTTCACGGGCAACTTTCTCTCGCTAATTGCATTTGTAGTTTAACTTTCACCATCTTTGATTTGAATCGACTGGAGTAACATGTAATTTTTGAATCTTCAACATGGTTTTTCTTGTCCAAACGGATATGAAAGACTGAAATTGAAGCATACTCAAAGTAACAAATCAAACCACCATTATTTTTTGCTGTGAAGATTTGATATAAAGCAAGGTAAAATGAGATAGATGTCCCAGGACCCAAATTATAAAAGATAAAAAGATCTAAACCGGTTGTGAGCATCCTTGATGCAGTTACTTAACTCATTTATCGACCGTTGATCTTTGTGGATCTTAGGCTAAGAATGGAGTCATGGACCAAAAGAATGAATTTTTCCTCGGCGTTTCAATCCAACTTCTCTTCCCTCTCCTAGGTTATTGGTTGCATTTTGAAACGATTAAAAGGTTGTTTGTTTGTTGTAATGGACGAATCACATGAGTCTTTTATAGGATCTGTTACCATACGCCTCCACATGTACAGTTACCATTCAAAAATCTATGGTATCTGTTTACATCTCTCACTATAATTTCCCTATCCAAAACTCTACTCATGAATCTAAAAACTTCATGGCAATCCCTGCAAATCCTTAAATTCTTGACGATCCTCAGTGCCTTACCCGGCGGAGAAGCTCCACTTATAATCCCAAATGCTAGCGCCAACTTTTCACTATGAGACCAAAGTGCTTTCCTTTTCTCCTCTTCCCCTACTTCATGCAACATCTCATCCCAAACCGGCACATACCCTAACTTCTCAATCTCCTCCATCAACTCCGCTAGTTTTGCATAAATCTCATCCTTCATCTCGTGCCTCTGGTCACCGGCGAAGAACACATACACTTTTCCCTGCACTTCGATCCAACTCCGCCCCACTTCCTTCTTCACTCTCCGATCTTTCATCATCTTCCTCACTTCAGCGACTTCGTCCCACCTTCCTGCGCTGGATAATGCGTTGGCGACCATCACGTATGCCGAGTCATCATGTGGATCGAGTTCCAGCAACCTCTTTGCCATGGTCCAAGCCATGTCAGCCTCACCATGATGTGCACTAGCGGAAAGCATTGCTCGCCAAACTGCTGCATCCGGCACGAAAGGCATTGTCTCCACAATCTTCTCGGCATCTGATAATCGGCCAGCTCGGCTGAAGGCGCCCACCACACATGTGTAATGCTCCAGTCCTGGCTTCAACCCGTAATCTTCTATCATCCGAGTAAACCACCGATCAGTCTCAACATCCAAACCCGCATTGCAAAACGACGATAAGATTGCTAGAAAGCTGTATTCATCTGGTGTAAGCCCTTGAGCTTCCATTGAACGGAAAAGCTCGACAATCGAATCCTTATCCCCATGCTGGGCATATGCCGCCATCATCGCATTCCACCCCACAACGTTAATCCTCGTCAACCCCTCATCAAACATCCGTCTCGCATCGGAAACGAGTCCGGCTTTTCCATACGCATCTATTAAAGCACATCCCACGATGACATTCATGTCAAGCCCGGTAACCACAGCGTGACAATGAACCATCCTACATTGCTCCAACGCAGCGAGTTCCGCCGCCGATCGAAGAGCGCCAGACACGCTATACATCGTAGACCGAACATCACAAGATATCATCTCGGCGAAAGCGGACAACGCGTTGATGGGCCGAGAATTCTGAGCCAACCCCACAACTATGGCCGCATAACAAACCTCGTCTGGCTCAGTAATTTCGTCGAACACCTTGCGGGCATCACCGGGCAGCCGAGACTTAGAGTAGAAGCTGAGGAGTGCGGACCCGGAGAAGGGCTGAGTGGCGAGAGAAAGCCTGATGGAGAGAGCGTGGAGGGCGAGGCCGAAGGAGAGAGAAGAGAGGGCGGCGCAGGTCTTGAAGAGGGAAGCCAACGTGCGCTGGTTGGGCAGAGTAGGGTGGCGGAGCATCGAAACGAAGTGTCGTAATGAGAGGAATGTGTCGGAGTGGGCGGCGATGAGGGCAGTCCAGGAAACGACATTGGGGTTTGGAATTTGGTGGAAGACGCGGAGAGAGTAGGAGGAGGAGGAGGAGGAGGAGGAGGCGGAGGAGCAGTGGTGGTGGGATTTGGAGTAGAGGGAGATGAGGTTGTTGTAGAGGAACCGATCACAGCCACCATTGACAATGGCACGCGCGTGTGAAACACGAGGGTCTGAGTCGGGTCCTGACGGCGGCGGAGGCGGCTGCTTATTGTTCATCGATATGCAACTGTTATAACTGGTTATGGTTTTGCGATTGAACTCGTTGCTTAGGGCGTAGGCATTTGGTGGGGTTGTACAGGATTGTAGCTCTCTGTATGCCGTACGCACGTGCAGTGATTATTGATTAATTCCCTATAAGTGAATCTTAGAAGGCACTTTGAGCAAAATAGCCTAATTTAAATGTCATTTTTTTTTAAACATTATAATAAAATGGCGGGCATTGTATACCAATTTCAGTAGCAAAATGACCAGTTTCAGCAAATAATTAAATAATATATCACAGGGTTTGGAAAATTCACTTGAATAGTTCTAATTTGGCGCCAAATAAATTTTTTAGTAATTTTCTTGAAATTGACATTTACGGTAATGTCACAAATTATATAATAAAGAGTAACATAATTTGTTAGTACAAAATTATCACTTTTCAAATTATATGACATTCCGTCGCACAGGTCACAAAATACTAAAACACTATTATAAAAGTAATTATTCAAAATATTCCTTTAAAGTCATTTTAGTCAAAAAAAAAATCTTATTATTTATGTCAATTTCCTTTTTTAGCGCCTATGTTCCTGAATTTTTCAAAATGTGACAATTTCGTCATGAATTAAAAAGTGACCAATTTTTATTTGAATTTACAATAATGTTGCAATTTCGTTGTGAACTTTTGAAAATGTGACAATTTCAAGTTGTATTGCTTATTCCAATCTTATCAGAATCCATTATCACAATTTATTCTATCATAATTGCAATCTTATCAGAATCCATTATCACAATTTATTCTATCATAATTGAAACTTCATTATAATATAATAAATCATTAAGCTTTAAGTACTAACTATATCCCACAAAATCCAAGCTTTGGACCATTACGTTAAATATTATTCTATCACAAAGAATCAACCAATTTTCAATCTATGAGTTTTCCCCATTTTGATTCAATAAAATCCTAGAATTTTTTCACGCTTAGACGGCTTAGTTTCCCCTCTCTGGCCCCTCTAAACAGAGGCAAATGAGGCTCACGGGTATCTCCCATTACAAATAAACATTCAGTTTCTAATTTGGACTAAATTGCAACATTGTTGTAAATTCAACGAGGAATTGGTCACTTTTCTAGTTCAGGGATGAAATTTTCACATTTTAAAAAATTCAGAGACCAAACCACCAAAAACTTTATGAGAACGTTTGATACAAAGTAATTATAGTTTTCAAATTAATGAGAATGTTGAAGATGATGATATGATTGTCTGATATTCAGAATAACTGTGTTTAATTGCATACAATAATCTTGTTTATAATTCTTGGGATGTTAAATAATTGTGTTTGGTTGCGCATAAGAATGTACTTAAATTAAAATTAAAAGATAATTAAAAAATTAAATTACTTATAAAATAATAAAATTTGTTAGTATAAAATAAAATAATTTGCTATGATTCTTTGGATGTCATATTTTTCTTTTGTTTTGTTTTTTAGGATGAGTTTTAGATGAGGGTTTATTTAAAATCCATATGTTTTGGTAATTTTAAGATGATCCTCACTTAAAAAGGTTTGATTTCCGAAGTGATTATTTTACTGTGTGTTAAAATAGTATCAAACATGAGAATGCATTGAAATACTCATTCTTACCTAAAGATTACTCCATACCAAACGGCCTCTATATCACACTCATGCTCGGTACAAGATTAATATGTTTACATGCTTAATGTAAATGTAAAAACTGATATATTTTTATATGAAATTGATACATCGACAGAGTGATAAAGGATCATTTAATAAGGAAATTTTATTTTATTTTTTTTAAAAAAAAATGTGACCCTTTAGCAAATAGATGAAGAAAAAGGGATTATTTTTTTTTAATTGAAACAAGGTAAGAAAGAAGACCATTTGTTATAACTTATAAAAACTCATCTTAAAATTCTAAGCTGTCTCTCTTGGGGGTTCGAGTGAGTTATTAGTTAGGTATTGTCATTTTTTCATGAGCTTAAAGTAACGCCCGAGGAGGAGTCAAACGTTTATCTCCTCCTACCATACTATTTTCAAAACTACACCATAAATTAAAGTTGAAATTTAATTGCTGCTTATAATAACTCTATTATTCCTAAATTATCCAAGCTCTGTTTATACACCTTATTTTGCTTATGTTTTGATTTTGTCTATTCTTTTTCCACACTCCCACCCTCACCCATCTACCTCTACCCATCGCCTTGTTCACTCATACCCGCCCCTCTTATATTTCCTTTTCCTCCTCTTCCATGATCATTCTCACCACTTTTCAACCATACAAACTTATATCCCATTTTTCCTTTACTGTATCAACCCGTTATCCCTATAACTCTTCATGATATCCCTTAAAAAAAAGCTCTTAACAGTGACTTAATCACGCGAATAAGAAAAGTTTAATTTCTTTAAAATATTCCTAAGTATAAGTGATTTCAAAAGGACAAATTCAATCGAATTGTGGCTTGATAACCATAAAAGATGTGCTGTGTGGAATCATGTAGCATGTGGTGGAATATACAGTGAAAAAATAAAAGAAAAAAGCACTAATTGGCTTCGTTAACTTATATAGTCTTCTGTTTGTCNAGTAAAATTTAAAAAATTTTGAAAAATTCCAAATTTTTAAATTTTTTAAAAAATTTTAAAATTATTCAGAAAAGTACTACTTTTACAAATTAATAAGATACTTGAAGTAGTTGAACAAGTTATTTGAAACAATGATTTTAAGTACTACGATTAGTTATCCTAAATAAAATGATGGTTATCTCGAATACTTTTGAAAAGCACTAATTTAGAAGAAAAATGGTATTTTTCTAACTATTTTATGAAAGGGTTATTTTTCTAAATAAACTTTTGCCAAATGATATATTTATAAATAAATTGGTAATTTTTGAAAAGGTTCAACCCATTTGGAATTTTTCAATATGAAAATTAGGGATTGTACTATATTTTTATAAAAAATAAAAACAATGCCGTGGACTTTTTTTTTTAAAGATTAGGCACGATTTTTCTAAGAAAAATGCCATTATTGAAAAAAAAATAGCAACTAGTAATCTATAATCAGTTTTCTAGTACTACTGATAACTAGTAACTAAAAATATTTATAATTAGTATATAACTGATAATTGGTAATTGGTAATCAGTTTTCAGAAATTAGCAACTAATAACCATTTCAAAAATAATATTTTTCTAATAAAACCCGTATAGAATTAGGAAAAAAAACTGACTTCAATATTTTTGTAATTCTTTTTAGTTTTATTGGTAAAAGTGTTAGAAACTTATTTTTAATTTTTCAGACTTTGGCGTGGTTTTTTTGTAAGAAGCCCTAAATTAAATACAGCTCTAATAACTACTACTTTGGGTTCAGTAGAAAATTACGGCCCCAATCTCATGAACACTTATAAGGCTTGTTCATACATTTGAGACTAGTATGGACTTTTCAGTATCAAAAGGAGATAAATCTCGTATAAAATAAATAGATCTCATAGAAAAGAGTAAAACAAGACACTTCTGAAATCAAGTATGAAAAAAAGATATTATTTATAATTACTACAAGGATTAAATTCAAAAAGAATACCCTAAAGTATGCATTTTTGCAATTTAATGGGTTATGCAAAATTATAATTACATCTTTCAAATTTCCAAAAAATCATACCTTCTGTATACGGAAGGCTGAATTTACGCCTCATTAAACACTGAAATTGAGTTGAGGTTTACTTATTTGTGTTTCCAAACACGAATCACATTAAACATTTGCTCTTCTTTCATAAATTTCTTCCTCTATAGTTTTTTTTTTGTCAGTTTTATCTCATTTTGTTTTAATTAATTTTCATTTATTTTATTATTTTGTGACAAGGATACGAGGAGCAATTATGTCTTTCAATAGGATAAATCACTCAAAATTGATATAGAGGACACTAATTTATTGAAAATTTGAAATTTAAAAGTATAATTTTGAAGAACTCAAAATTTAATTTAGGATTTAAACTGCAGAATGCGCTTACTTCAATTTTTTTTTTTTTTTTTTGTATTTAACCCTTGCTCTAATTTGTAAATGATATTATGATTCTTTTAATTTTATTTTTGTTATTATGTAAGGAAAATTAGGGAAATTAGACCTTTTAAAAGCAGCTTTTAGTATAATGATTATGTTTCAAAAGTCTTTACAAAATGTCTTTTTTTAATGGTCAGTTGAGCATAGTCGAGTACGTGGACACAAATTACTTTACACATATATCTTATACTATAAGTCACACTTAAAATGGTCTATTTTGACTTTTATTTAAATGTTTTTCGGTTAGTCTCTTATATCTACGTCCGTTGACTTATTTTATTTTCCTCACAAGGAGGCAGGTTTTTTGGAGAAAAAAATTACTTATAAATAAAAAAAAATCATCAATTGATTGACGAATAATGCACTCCAGGGTAATGACTTTCGGCAGCCTCATATGCAATAGAATTATAAAACTGTCACTCTGAAGGAATTACAACTTCAGACCCGGAAAGGAGGAAAAAGAAAAAAAAAAACGAAAGTTAAAACTTCATTATCAAAAGAAAAACGAAAAGAGTTGGAATTTACAAGCCAAAGCCAAAAACAACTAGAGTGGGTGGCCTTTTTGATATATTTTTTTTTTGATCTTTTAATAAATATCTGCATATATCAGTTCATATATATTTGAGTCACGGTATTAACAAATGTATTTGTGATTCATAAAAAATTAGTACTTAATTATGCATGGCATTAGTGCATTACTCGGTTATTCTATTTGAAGTTTTATTTGCGAACTATCTCAACTAATATGAGTTTAGAGTTCATATAATTAATTTAATCGGTATGTAATTAGATAGTATATTTTATATCGGGCACTAATCTAATAATTTTTTTTAACTTATATTATTTTGTTCAATTAAAATTTATTTCGCACATCTTTTCATAATAAAAATAAAAAGATAAAAAATATTAAATAATTAATATATATTTATTATTATTGTTATTAATTACTCAAATTATAATAACGTTAGATAATAATACAATAACTAAAAATAATAGTTAAAAAATATATCTTTAAGAATTATAACACCTTAAAGTTATATTCACCGTTGACTAACTTTCTATTATTTATAGTTTGCTGAATTCAAACTAGTAAAATAACCACCCTCCCACTCATTAAGAGCTAAAAATTGTTTAAAATGTTGAAAGCCTCCACTTCCAGTTGATTTTCAGAACATAACAGCAGAAAAGAAAAAAAAAAAAAAAAAAAAANNGAAAGCGCTCATGCATGTAAAAAGATGGGAAAGCCATGTCTCATCTAACATCTAACTTAGCTGCATAGCATATTGATATGTTCAAGATTTGGAATCTCCGTTCCACTAACACAAGATAAGTCTAATATGAAATGAGAAGAAACACCTACTAAGAAAAGCAAGTGCAATATCACACACTAATAATAATAGACATGTAAGATTTACTTAAAAATCCAAATCATATTTTATTATTGTATTCTACTAATTTATTTTCCCACACAAAAAGGTCACTACCAAATGTATTTATGAGCATATATTAAAATTGATGTTATGGCCTGTTCATTGACAAATGACAACTCTACAAGAAGATAATAATGTCTTGGTAGGACTTGCTAAACAAAAAGATGATTTCAACTCCAAATCTTTAGTTTGCGAAAAGACTTTAACCCGGACTACTTAACACTATGGTGCTTAGTTAATTTTCAATCACCAATTTATGTCAAAAGAAAGAAAGAGGGGAGTGGGGGTGGACCCATGATATAGAGTTAATCTTCACCAAAGAAGAAGATAAGGTTTAAGAGGAAAAAAAAAAAAAAAAAAAGAGGGGGGGAACCCAGAAATGACTTGGCTTACGAAGAAAATAAAGGGTAAAATGGTGATAGAAATAGAGCCATGAACAGGTAACATTGAATAGCGTGTTTTGGGGCCCTATAAGGCTTCTTCTACGTGAAGGAGCGTAATGAATAATTATAAATTGATAATGAAGAATTTCACGCGGAAACGTATTTAAAAATTGTTCAATTCTCTCGTGCAGGCAATAATAATATATACACCACTTACTAGTAGAGTCAAATATAAGTTAGTACATCCTACATGGACACTACAATTCAGTGTTAAATCTTTCTACAATTCATATAGAGTTTACACGTGACCAAGTTCATAATACATTTTGCGGCAAAATTTTGGGAAGGGGAGAAAAAGAAGAAAACCTATCGATCGACAAGTATTAACTGTCAAATTTTATCACAATTGCATATTATATTCAATTTTGATATAAGTTGAATATTTTTTCTGAAATTCGGAACACATGTATCATTAGCAAAAAAATATTGTGATTATCTGTGAATTACGGTGAAGGTAGCATAGTTTTACGTACCTATATGTAAATATACACACGCATCAGAGATGAGATGCGGAAGACAAAACCTTTTGAGGAGCTTTATTTGCAACTTTAATTCGTGATTAAGAATAAGGTTCATGATATTTATAGTTCTTAATTATATTTAAAGTATCATTTTGCTTTATATAGTACAATGATGATTTATAAATTATATAATTATTACAATAATAATTATTTTGTTAAAATTATTAAATATTTAATAAAAATAAATTATTATAGAGTACACGATAACTATAGTACATTACAACAAATTTAACTTTTTATAGTTCGTAAGCAAAGCACTCTTTAAAAAATGTTACCAACTTTCTTTATAATAGCATATATAGCATTACTAAGATAGGTATTGCATTTTAACATTAAAACGAAACCCCTTAACATATATGTCAATTTCATTTTACTATCCATACACTAATTAGTTTATTGCAATCATCACATCCACTAAAAAGTAAAACACTCAACAAATATCATTTAAAACTTAAAACAGGAAATAGATTAGAAAAAGTGGGAATGAAATACAACACTCAACAAATATCATTTAAAACTTAAAACAGGAAATAGATTAGAAAAAGTGGGAATGAAATACATCAATTTTAGTGATTACTTTTTTGGTCATTATTATGGATAAACTCTTGTTTGTTTCTGTTGTGGTTATTCCTATTTGTTAGCTCTAACTAAGTGTTGGAGCGGTTTCTCACCAGTCGTCCACGTGTCTCGAACTGCTGATGCTAGATTCTCCAACTATCCACGTGTCCTTGCTGTCTCAAAACTCTCTGAACTCCAAGCAAGATCGGAGAGGTGGGGGTGGCTACCTGCAAAGACTCTCCGATGCTTAAGTCAGTGGTTTTCTTTTTTGTTTGATAGCAAGGAGAAAATATATCAGTATGAATATCTATCTGTTTGTTGTATTCGACATGCCCCTCTCGGGAACGCATGGCTTCAATA
>JXTB01000504.1:142320-159768 GCA_002914805.1 Parasponia andersonii | reverse complement strand
TCGACGGGCGACGTGAGTCCCAGAGTGCGAGCAATTTCGAGGTCTGCTGGTAAGTTTTGGCTTTGCACAGCAGTTCACTCTTCGCACGTTTTCTCGGGTCGTCGTGAGGCTGGCGTACCGTGGTTAGGTCTTGTTGAGTAAAAACGATGGGGGCGGCGTTTGTGCGGTCTTCTCCTGACATCACGTTGTTGACGGAGTAGCCCATCCCCTTCAAGCGCTTCGCCCTGCCCTCAGCTCTTTTGAGGCACTTCTGATTTTCTTCTTGATCGTGGGTCAGCTCAGGCCTGCCCACGATGGTCGGCATTATCCTGAGGGTCGGCTCCCCCGACCCCGAAGCTTGGACCTGCTTCCCTTTCTCAGTCCTGGCAGCGTCTTGCCGTGGCTGGGCTTCATCGGTTTTCACGTACTGCCCAAGCTTGCCAGCGTGGACCGCCAACATGACCTAAGCATAGAGATTGCGGCAGTGAACGGTGTCGTGCCCGAAGTCCTTGTGGAATTGGCAGTATCTGCTCCTATTCTTCATATGCTCTGGGACGCCAGATTTGGGCGGGTCCTTGAAAATGCCCCTGTCCCTGTTCTGGAGGTATATCACGTCGATGGGCGTGTTAAGTTCGTACTTGGGTAGAGGATCACGGGTTGTCTTCCTCCTCTTGCCTCCCTCAAAACCGTCTTGTGCCAGGACTTCTTGCTTCGGGGTCGGCCCTTGGCCCGGTGGGGGCCTCTTCATCCCTTGTGGGGCCGGGGGTTGTATTGGTGTTGTCGTTATTGCGGCAGAGGTCTTAGGTGCCTTCTGACGGCTTTCCAGTACCCTGAACACCCCTTCCGACTTGGCCTGGACGTCCGCCATGTCGTATGGTAAGTTTAGAAGGAGGTGGTCCGCTAGCATTGATCCCGGCTGCAGGCTTCGGACGAACGAGCCTGCGGCTTGGACCGAGTCTGCATTATGGACCAGCGACATGACTTCGAGGAAACGCGAGAGGTACTCCCGCGGGGATTCATCCGCGGCCTGTTCCAAACGGTCCAGGTCTCGCATGGTTTTTTGCTGTTTTCGGACGCCGCGTACTGCCTCAGAAAAAGCCTATAGAAGTCCTCGAACCCATTTATGGATTTTTCTGGGAGCTGCCTGAACCATAGCAGGGTTGGTCCTGCGAGGGTCGTAGAGAAAACTTTGCAAGTTACAGCCTCATCCCTGGTCTCTAAAGCCATCTTCTGCTGGAAATGGTATATGTGGTCGAGGGGGTCAGTTTTCCCTTCGAATGACCTGAAGGTCGGGGTCGTGAAGTCTCTTGGCCTTGGTTCCATCTGGATCTAGTCAGCGAAGGTCGTCCGGTTGATGCCTCGTACAGTTTGTTCCGCCAGGTCGTCGGGGGACTGACTATGATGGTTGCCGAGTCTCTTTCCCAACTCTGCCATCATTTCCTGTTTCCAGTCGGGGGGCGTACCTCCAGGGCTCTCATGGTGTCTTCCGCCCACTGCCCCCTGGTTTGGAAAGGTCTTGACTGGCTTTGCCGTCCCCCCTGCATTCTTGACCCGGACGGGGTGGGAGCCTCTCCCCGTGGTTGGCTTCTGAACTCCTGCTGGATTTCTTCGTCGAAATCTTCCCTCCGCTGGGTCCTATCTTCACTGGCCAGCAGACCCTCGAGGCGAGCATTATCTCTGCGTACCTCCGCGACCTCGTCCCTTAGACCCAGGACGGCCTCGTGGGCCCTCTCTGTCTTTCTGTTTGTGTCTGCCAGGGCGACAAGTACCTGATCCAGCTTCTGCCCCAGATCTGGTCGTTCATCTCGGGAGCTTCCTTCGGCATCAGGACGGGTGCTCCTGGTTGTCATTCTTGAAGGTGCCATCAGACGTTGTATGGCTTTATTGTTCGGGGAGGGCGCGGTTGCGAGTTTCTCACTCTCTTTTCCACGCTCAATCTTTTCCCACAGACGGCGCCAAGCTGTTGGAGCGGTTTCTCACCAGTCGTCCATGTGTCTCGTACTGCTGATGTTGGATTCTCCAACTGTCCATGTGTCCTTGCTGTCTCAAAACTCTCTGAACGAGGCGGGGGTGGCTACCTGCAAAGACTCTCCGATGCTTAAGTCAGTGGTTTTCTTTTTTGTTTGATAGCAAGGAGAAAATATATCAGTATGAATATCTATCTGTTTGTTGTATTCGACATGCCCCTCTCGGGAACGCATGGCTTCAATATATGTAGTCCTGAGATAGCGAATAGCATGGTTCTCTATCTCAGGAAAAAATAATGAGTACCTTTCACCTCAAGATCTTTTTTAACCGTGACGGGTCGAGATTTCTGTGATCTCTTCTGTGCTACCGTGGCCTGATTTTCGCCGCCTCCTACTGCTTCAATCTGTCAGGAGCAAGATTTGGGCAAATCGCCGTTCTGTCAGGACGGCTTGTCCCTGCGCACACACCTACCCAGAAACGCATTAAATGCTCTGTCCGGGTCTGGAGCCGGGGGGGCTGCTTTCAATTGTACCCAGTCTGAAGACCCTTGGGGCTTCTGACCCCTACAACTGTTGAGGTAAGGGTCGTTGTTCCTAGACAGCAGACCCTCGGGGCCTCAGACCGCCAACTGTCGTGGTTGGGGTCTGACTGGCTGGACCGTCTGGGATCAGTTATGGGGACCCTGGGGCTTCTGACCCCTATGTTTGGAAGACCCAAAAGCCGATGGCGAGATCACGTGTGATCCGCGTGGTCCTTCTCGTGGTACAAGGTTCAGGAACGGGCCCCACACTAAGATTTGGTTTTAGTTTCAATTGTGGAATAAACGCAAAAGTAGAAATTTTGACAGATTGACACGTCTGTCATGAAAAAAATAACATAAATGGGACATTTTTTCTTGATGAAATTCTTGTTCTGAAGTGGGCATCCAACGAGTTTTGATGAGCTATTTTAGATGAATTGTATATTTTGGCTATGTGTTTTAAATTTCGAGAATACATGTATCGATATAATATTATATCTGTATTGTGTAAACTTGGGCAGGAAACATTAAAATGTTTCTT
This sequence comes from Parasponia andersonii, assembly GCA_002914805.1. Classification (NCBI taxonomy): domain Eukaryota; kingdom Viridiplantae; phylum Streptophyta; class Magnoliopsida; order Rosales; family Cannabaceae; genus Trema; species Trema andersonii. The sequence goes on along the minus strand of JXTB01000504.1, from coordinate 156,760 downwards.
AAAGACTTGTGTTTTCTTTATACCCAAATTCTAAAGAGAAACTCACGTCACCAAGTCTCCATTCCCAGATCACACATATCTTTAGCGAAGTCAACTGGTAAATTACTTCACTTGGAGGTCCTTGAGAGCGTTGTTGCTTGAGCTCCTTCTCTTTAAGATTCATGGATACTCATTCATGTGCGTCTCCTATATAGCCATATGGATATACTTGTTGCATATTTTATTTTGGTTGTAGTTGTTAAGACAGTTGTTGTCAGTATATAGTTACTAACTATGGCCTTTAGATATGGCATTAAGACATTGTATATTGTAAGTTAATTTTATGCAGGTTTGAATGTCACTTGCTACGTGTAGGTTGGAATATAACTTGCTCAAATAGGAGAATTTTCCTCTTTTTCTTATAATTCGTGCTTCTAATCTTCATATTATTGAGGTATTCTTTCTATTTCTCTCCCATTGTACGTAAGTTAGGGATAGAATTTATGCACTAGGGATGTTGATTGCACATTGCTTGCTTTTTTACTTTATGGTACACAGAAAACAATAATGAAAATTTTTTGTACTATGCGTAATTTTAGGACGGCAACTAGAAAGTGCAGTAGTGTATTCCACATATTATTCATACCGTTTCAATTTTGGGGATAACATTCTGTTTATATTCGGCTACTAAGTTTCAGTCATATCATATGGACTCATCAATATGACTTTCTTTCTATTCAAGTTTTTGTGCTCATGAGTGGTATGATTAGTGGGTTGTGAGAAAGTTTTTCTTCAAATCAAAATTAGGCTTTTATTATTTGCAGTAGCACTTCTAGTACATTACTTCTTACCCGCATGTGTAATACTCGCTAAAAAAAAAAAAATTAATAGCACAAAAATCATTGATCTAGATTATAATAGAATTGACTACAAAGAACATAAGTAAAGAGCAAAACTGATGAATTACATCATCATTTGAATAAAAAAAATAGAAATAGACAATAATTAATTTACCATATGGAGATGCTTATAAGGGAGCCTGCAAAAGATTCATGTATTCCCAATTCCATATTCCTCAAAATTTTGTGCTATCCATTACTAATTTCTCTAGGTATCTAAAAATATCATATTTGGTACAGACTAATCTGTGCTCTGCATTCCATTTTCTTGCTTATTTGATTCTTTGAAATGTTCTCATCTTTTTTTAAAAAAAAAAAATTATTTTAAAGGAAATTAAAGCTTTTACAGGTGCTTGATAGCTTTGGAGCGTGTTGACATTGTGGTGTATTTAAATGGTATTGCTCTTCGTAATAGTAAAGTTAAATGATTTTTTATTAAAATGAGAATACATAAGTAGGCTATATAACTTTTTATTTACTCCTAGCATGTATGTATATACATATAGTTTCGTATACTTATATCTTGCTTGTTTTGGCTATTTCTAGTAGGATTAATATAAGACAATAATATCATGATGACCATTGTTAATTTAGACCTCAGGGAGAATATGAACATGTATTAAGAGTAAATGGAAACTTTATTAATGAGATTCTGTATTATCTTCTTTTTACTTATTCGATATTTTGCTAGCTTAGTATAATATTGCAGTTTTTCTTCAATTTACTCCTAGCATTTATATCTTTTGAGAAGTTTCTTATGCATCTGGGTTGGTGAGGATAATATTGGGAATCCGGATGATTTACAGTGCAGGAGATCAGATGGGAAACAATGGAAATGCTACTAAATAGGGTGTAGCTGGCTTACCCAACTTCTTGCTAGTACAATTAGATACTTAGGACGCAACACATTTTAGTTAGCTTTCCTCTTATCATTTCAAGTTATTTCTACAAACGGTCTTTTCTCCCCATTATATAGACAGTTGAATATAAGTAATTATTTTGCATGCATTTTAGACTAATTGATTTATTGCTTATTAAGATTTCTTTTTCTAACTCTGATATCATTTTACTTTGTTTTATTGTCCAATTTCAGCGCGAGTACTATTATGTAAAATTGAATATTTTGCTAAGGACATCGGAGCACAAGTTCAACACTCTTGAAAGCTTTTGTGAGGAGCTTTTGATAGTTATATTTGAGACTTTTGTGCTTGATTGGAGACAATGTTATGTAACACTTTAAAACGAGCGTGTATAAAACTTCTATGTACCAATACTGTAGATGTTATATTATATAAATGTTTAAGTATTATTGAATTACCTCATTTAAAATATTCTTCAATAACTACAAATAGTTATTTATAGAGTAGTATATATCCAAGGTATTAGATGAACACCGTTGAAAACCAAAAAAATGTCTTTAAAGATAAATAATAGCATGCAAAAAATCCTATAAAAGTATTTCTACAGCATGCAAAGAAAGCTTTCAAAATGTTTCTATAGCTATCAATGAATGCTATAAAAGGCTTTTTACAACATTCAAAGAACATTATTATAAAGCTTTTACAACACTTAAAATGCTAACAAAAGGGATTTTAATAACTTAGAGAATAGCATTCAGAAAACCTTATAAAATAGGGGAACTTTTTATAACAGGAGTTGTCTTAATGTGCACTTAAATGTTATGAAAACTCTTTCATAGTATCATTCACTAGCTATGAAAAGGTTTTTTTTGTTGTAGTGGTCATGAATGAGATTTTAAATTTTAAATTTTTATAGTAGACTGCGAAAATTTATACAATTATTGTAGCAATAATCATATTTTTTTTTCACAAATTATTAAATTTTTAACATAAATGAATTTTGTGCAAAGTGCACAATTTAGTAATTATAGCTAAAAATGAGATTTTAACTTATAAAAATAAATAATGCACAATTATACGATTTGTCCACAACTATTGTATATTAAAAAACTAACAATTCGTGATAAACAGATCATTACTGTAATAATTGCATAATTCATGAGTCATTATTATGTAATTTGAAAATTCGGAAACAAATGATACAATGAGTATAATTCAAGAATCATTATTATATTTTACCATTTATTTCCCTTCAATAGTAAGAATATTTTATTTTTCTAAGACGAAAGAATGAGATTAATTTTTTAACAAGGATACGTATTGACGGCTAATCAAACATCATTTTGCTTGAAATAAATGAAGATTGTATTGTATCATTACAGAACCAACTAAAAATTACTATAGGGAGAAAATTGCGGCCATGAAAATTAGGGCCTTTTTCACTTACATGATTTGGTATTTTGCGAGACTCAACGTGAAAGTCATAAAAAGACCGAAATTACAATTGAAGAATGAAGATGTACAAGTCTAGGAGTTTCGCTTTCCTTTTTTGCTTTTAACAAAGGAGTTTGAATTGTTTTATCTCCTCAAAGTGACTACAACACGAACTTGATTCTGTAAAAAGACTTGCTTCAAACTCTAGACTATTTTTTTTTATCTCACTATTTGTAAACCGTATTTTTTTGGTGGGGTTAAAAGATGAAGATAAATCTAAACTTCACACAATTACCTCAAATTTTCACCCCTCAATTATTTAGCTAGCATCTTCAATACTCGCTAAATCATAAAACCAACTCATAAAAGATTGTCTATAGCAAAACGAGTACAAACTCATTTTGGTGTCTAATGCCAATTGGGGTCCCTCACTACTTTCATTCCTGAAGGCATCTTCCTACTGCAAAATCATTGTGCCCTTTTACAAGTTTCTCATATTTTGTGTCACTCTTTTTGTCTTCTTCCATTGTAAGGTTTTGGTATGAGATTCTTTATTTTTTGTTTTACCCCTTGAGCCATTTTTCCAATTACAAAAAAGTGTCATAATTTCATTGTTCAAAGGATAAAGCAATAGTAAGGAGATAAATTTCTAATACATGATCTATTGTTTCTATTCTGTCAATGTACATTTTAATGATTAATTACATTTTTTTTTCGGTCTTAAACTATGGAGAAAGTCTCCTTTTAGGTCATTATAAGCTTTAGATATTTTTTGTTCTTATCATTGAACTTTTGAATTTAACCCTAGTCCAAACACTTATTCTGTTAAATTTTCTTCGAACTTTATGAGCAACATAGTAATTTCATACAGAAGTTAAGTTCAGTATCTACACTAAATTTGGGAGGAACAAAAAAAATATTCGCTTTACTTTATTTCAGTTAAAAGTTTAATGGAAAATGTTAGAAAGGACTAGAAAATAACATATTTAATAGTTCAAGGACCAAATCAAAACAAAAAATTAGAATTTTAGAACAAATTGAGACATTTTCATTAGTTTAACCAACCAACAGTTAATCCTACAATTTGATAAGACGTGCAAGAAACAATGCTCGTGGTCTGTGGATCATAAAATGTTTTCTGCCATGTACTCAAGATTGAGATGTCACTTTTGGGATACATATCATATGGTTGAGGAACCTCAATTGAAGTATCTCAAATACGAGTTTGAGTAGTTTTTATTAATTTGGATCTCTAGACCACATGTTTAATTAAGCAAAACTCTGATATATTAATGGTGAGGTCGAAAATTAAACAAACGTTTCTTTTTTCCCCTCCTAACACTAACCAGCCTAGCCTTGCCACATTAATATATCAAAATCAAATAATAAACTACTAATAAACAGAGAATCACCAGGGTACAAAAAAATACCTCGTTTGTGAACCAGAGAAGATCTTTATAATTAATGGTCTACAATATTTTGTTGTATTTCTTTGTACTTCTCTAATATGTTATGATTTGACCTTTCAAACTATGCATCACTATTAGAAGTTAACTAATAAAATCCCAAATCCAAAATCACCAGTTGAGACCGTTCATCCAGAATCATCTCATTTGGCTCTAACCTATTTTTGTTAATTCTTGTCACAATCACATGTACTAAAATTTTGGTCCAAATGTTGATCCTAAAGCATGATCTTTTTTAGCAAGTACCAATTTTTATACCAAATTTTTTATACCAACAAATGTGATAATATTAAAATTTTAGTACACAAATTAGTAAAGCATTATTCACTTCTAATAATATCAAAAATTAAAAATCAAATAGAAAAAGACGGTGCATCGAAATCCCGACTTAGATTCTAGGCCTGTTTGTTGGTATGCGTTTGCTGTATGGCAATTCATAGCTATCCATTAAATGAAGATTGCCTTAAAATTATCTGTCACCGTCTTTGTCAGCCAACATTAAAGATATCCACAAAACCAAGCACATTCACATTAGTAGTGTGATGTGAGCTAATGCGTTTCATTGTCTGTTTTTCGAGGATATGTGTTGTGTGTGTGTGTGTGTGTGTGTGTGTGTGTGTGTGAGAGAGAGAGAGAGAGAGAGAGAGAGAATGAGAGAGAGAGAGATTTTACAACTTTCTAAAAAGAATAGAAGTTATGAAGAAATCGGAGGAGCATTAGTACGGAGAAGAGGGAAAAGGGACAAACACCCACATGGCTTATTGGCTATGTATGACTGAGAGAGAAGAAATAAAACAAATAAAAGAATAAACAAATGAGCCATAAAAAAAAGGCCCAAAACCATTGATGCATCATCCTCATTTTCTTCTCTTTTTTTTTGCTTTTTCCTTGTAATCCCTCAAAAATTCAAGATACAAAACATTCATTCCTACATAAAACTTTTCACCTTTGTGAAAAAGAATCTTTAATTTCATTTTCATGTCCCTAATTACTGCTCTTCCCAACAATTTCTTACACAATGGTAAGAAACCCTCCTAAGCTCAGTCTACTTTTGACAATTCTGTTCACCATCCCAAAGAAAAAAAGAAAAGTGAACCATTTCCTTCCTAAGAAAGGGGAAAAAAAAACAGGGAAAAAGAAAAAATTACGTAGGAAGTGTCCACCTCAAAAGAGCTCTTTCCCTCTTTAAGTTTCCTCCTGTCAAATATCTGCACAAAATAACATATACCAATCATGATAGCATTAGAATTAGACCCAAGTTTTTTTTTTGTTTTTTTATTTATGTTTTAAATGAACTAGAATAAAAACCAGGTTTAATTCATGTGAAGATTAAAAACAAAGAAAAACTAGATTAAAGATCAGTCTTGTAAGGTATGGATGCAGATGCATACCATCATGTTTCTTCGTCAAATTTCTTGCAAATAACAAACAAATGACTAGGAACCCCACTCCAGCTGCCCCTCCTAATATTATAGCTACAGTTTTCCCTGTATTTCCCCCACTCCCTGCATCGAAATCAAAACCCATTAATACATAAAAACCAAAATATTAAAAAAAATCGATCTTTTTCGAACAAAAAAAAGGAAGAAACTCACTATGAGAGAAAGACCCTCATTTCAGTTCATGCATATATATATATATACCCAAATTATCAAACACTTTACCTGACGAAGAAGATGATGATGATGATGATGATGAGGACGATCTTCTAGGAACCCCATTTGGGTAATAACTATAACTAATGAAACACTTGTGGAGATAGATTTGTCCCGAGATGGAACTCCCACACTCAACCTCAGATCTCTGCACAGCGGTCTTCACACACTCGCTACAGTCCGAGTCCCCCAAATCCCCTTCACACTGCGCCAAGACATACATGGATTGGTAGTTCGTGGTGTAGAAACCGTGCCCCGAAACGACGCCGTTCTCCATGACCGAGAACGCCGTGTCCCTCCTCTCCTCGAACCCGGTCCCGGCCACGTTGGTGGTCCCGCAAGTCTTGTAGAGCAACTCCATCCCTGAAATCTGCGCAAACCCAGAAATCTCATAAAGCAAGTAGCAGCCGTAGAGCTGGACCCGAGCCGCCACGGTCTTTCCGCAGAGGGAATCCGCCATTGATGGGAGCTTGCTCACGCAGTTGTAGCAGTCGGCATTGCTGAGATCTCCCCTGCATTGGAAGAGGCCTGAGAATGAGGTTTGGCCACCACCAGACGAGGTTTTGAAGAACTTGGCCTTCGAAGACTGTTGAACCAGAGAGCCCAAAAGAGCTGAGAGGGTTTGGGAGTAAACACCAGATGGATCTGTGAAAACTTGCTTTGAGCAGCCTTTGTAGACCAGAGAAGTGTAATCTGAGGCAGATTCAGCAAGTGGGACAAGCTCAAAACTGGCTAAAATTGCTGGAATGAGGAGGAGGAGGAGGGTGAGAGAAAACGGCCTCGTGGTAAAACCCATTTGGGCTAACATTTTGAAAGATCAAATCATGGCAGTTTTTTGAGATTTCAGTGGGATTTTGAGAGGTGGGTTTTGGCTGGAACACAGAAAAGATTGAAAGGCTAGTAGTGTGTTTTTTGATATAACTCTATAGTCTAGTTTTGGGTTTTGGTCTTTTGAGTGGCGGTGAATGGAATTTTTATTTTATTTTATTTTATTTTTTACTTTTATTTTAGGATGGCCTACCTCTGTAGATGTGCAGAGAGGTGAGGTGAGGCATCTTTTTTATTTTTATATATGTCTAGTTTATTTCTCTTTCTGTCTTTAGAGGAGTACAATGTACAAAACTGAATTGTAAAAGTGAATAAATTAAAAAAATTGTAATTTTTATTGAAATTGTGAACATATTTGTTACATTTAATAATGTCTGTATGCCATTTTTAAATATTCGAAGAGAATGAAAACAAAACGGGATTTAACGTAAAATGAACTTGAAAGCTGGAACAATATTCCCCGTATGGAGAAGGTTTGTTGAGTATGAATAAAAAGGAATCTGGTTTTGGGGTCAAGAAGTGCATGAAGTTTGACTAAAGTACACTGCTATGATAGAGTTTGAATTCAGTAGTGTGTAATTACCAATTCGTCTGGGCAGATTCTACAATACAACCCGTTTAAGCGGTGTTACGGATACAACCATAATTAACTGATGATAATTAATCTGAGAGGAAAGATGGTCACAAAATACAAGCTTAGAGAGCTCTATTCACGATAAATCGTTTAAAAAGATTTTCTCTCTTTTTTCTTCCGCTACTCTCCAACTCTCTCTCCTCTCCATCACTCTTGTGCGATTTTTTTTTTTCATTTTTACACTTCACAGCGGAGACGAAACCTTATTTAGTTTTTTAAAGACAGATGTTAAAACAATATATATATATATATATGCTTTTTTTTCATCTTTCACCATCGTTTAAGGCTTAGCTTAGTATTTACGTGAACAAAATATTTCTATTTTTTTTTTAACAAAACAACTAAAATTTATCTAATTAAATTCAATCAAGAGAAAAAAAAAGAAAACTCAAACAAATCAAACAAATCAAAGGAAGGAACTTAATTTTTTTTTTCTCCCAGATCGTTGTTTTTCTTAATGAAAACCACGATCGATTTATTTTGAGAAAATAAATAAATAAATAAAATGAACGCAATCCTCTTTTTCACCTCGTCTTTTTTATTATTTTCGCTTAACTCAAGATCTAATTGTGTCCATCATTGTCGATCATCATCTTATGTATTCAGCGCTACTTCACATCTTAAAACCGACAATCTAAGGCAGGACAAAAAAAAATTGAAGAAAGAATGAAATTTAAGAGTAAAAGAAAAAGATTTTTCCTTTTGATTTAATGTGAAATTATAGCAATTATTTTTTTTTTTTTACAGATATCTAAAATTAAAGAGTTTCTCTTTTACAGATATCTAAATAAAACTTAAGGGATAAATATCTAAAATTAGAGAATTTCTCTTTTACAGATATCTAACTAAAGCTCAAAAGATAGGTGCTGGTTGAAGATGGGAAACAGAAAGTAATTTTATTATTTTGCACATAATGTTATCTAAAACGTCTGATTTAGATCAAATGTGATGATAAGGGTTTCAATAGAGGGTCAAAAATAGAGGTTGTGTCGTAGAAATTCTCATTCCTTTATGTTGAATCTTGTTTATTTTTTAGGTAAAAGGAATTTTAGACAAAGAAAAAACCCAATAAAAAGAGGCCCTTTTTTTCTAAGAAATTGGTGGTGATTTGAACTCAACCCATATGTTGGACTAATGCTAAGTATAACTCGGAGGCAAACCTCGTGACAAAATCTTGAACCGTTCACTTTTGGGACATATAGAGGTTAATTAAAGACTAAGTAAGATACGTCCTTTATTTTTATGCCATTGGTTTGTATTTGCTACTTAATCAAAACTTAGATTTGGCAAGCTTCCCTATTGCCGAACAAGGAAAGATTTGGTTCGGATCAAGAATAAACATATTAAATTAAAGGGATTGAACTAGTTTAGATTTGGCAAAGTATTTGGTTTTTACTGGCTAATTAAATAGCAAAAGTTTGGTAGACCGGATTTCTTTCAACGAGGACAAAAAAGGTATTTCCTTCTTTGCCAAATTGTATACAGTGTTGTATTTATTCTATGAAGCTTTAGCACTCGTCCAAAAGCTAAAAAGGTACTTTGTTAGGTGGTGGAACTTGTGGTACTGGTACATGCATGGCTGATTATGTGTATCTTGTACATTCATACTTTCTTTATAAGTATTATTAATTGTTTGTCTTTTACATCTTTGTTACTATTATTATTATTATTATTTACATATTATATACAATGCTTTATAAACAAGGCAAATAATATAACATGAATCTTGTACGATGCACTGGTCTTGGGCTTGTTTCAGCCGTTGGATTGAAATGGAGCCCAAGTAAGCTCCACAATCTGACGGTTATAACATGCCCTACACTAGCATAACATTTGTATAAAGACTTTGTGAACGTGGAAATGTGAGGCCAACGTTTGTTTGCTCAATGAAGTAAAGGTGCATAAAACCAGCTATGTACAACGGTCATAAATAAGTTATTTAGTATAATTTCTGTACAACTATTTCTATGAAACATTCTCTACCTGCATTATTTACGTTTCAACCGGGGAAAAATAATTTTCTCTACCTGCATAGACTCCATAATACTATGTACTATAACTAAAGTTGGTATTATTCACAGATAGTGAAAACTAGCTCGTCTTGAGTCTAGTCTAGAATATAAAAAAAAAAAAAAGACGGTCCAGTTTCATACATAGGCCATCAAATTGACCAATTTAATACTTTTGGTGGTTGCTAAATCTATACATAGAATTTGGATAATAAGAAACTCTGTTGTATATTACGGAAAATGTGCACTACTGGTAACGAAAGTTTCTGAATTACATTGTTATTATTTTTATTGATTTATGATTTGATTCAGAGTTTCATTAATTATAATACGATTCAGACATGTTCTAACATTTAAAAATGTGCACCACAATGTCAAAAGTCACGTGCATTCATCAGTGATCAGATTAATATATCTTTGGTTTGAACTTTGAAAGCAGCCAAATTCTCATGGCATGTATACGTAGAGATGATTCTTTGTGGCATATTACATCCACTGTATATCTCTGTTATCTACGTAACTCTTCGTTATGGAAGATCAATCTTTTAGTTTTGAATCTTTTGGTCGTGATCGCCATGTAATTGATGACACAAAATTAGTTGGATATCAATATTTCTTTGGAACTTAGATTTCAATGTCCACTTTAATTATGAAATATGTTTAATAATGGGTGTCTATTTTGGACACTTGATCTTTAAAAATAAGGATATTCTCAAAAACACTTTTTTTTTTAATTATTATTATGGCTAAATACTATATTTAACTTTCTATTATAGTAAAATCCAAAAGCACCCTCTACTTTTTTAAAATATGAAAAAAGTATATCCTAAATAACTTTTTGTTAAACTTCTAATGTGAAATATCTTGAATGTCCTTAACTTGTTTCAAAAACTTATTTATAAACACTCTCGTATTATCAAAATATTTGTTATTTTAAAAAAATCAAATTTTATTTGTTTATATGAAAAAAAATTAAGGAAAGATCGTAAAAGAAAAATGTTTTGATAATGTGTTTGTTTAGCAATAATTTAAGATTTTTTTTTCCCAAGGGTATAATTGTTATTTAGAAACAAATTAATCAAAAATTTGACAAAATTTTACATAGGTATACTTTTTTCGTCTCTTGAAAAATAGGGGGGTACTGTAGATTTTTTTAATAACAATGGGTTTTTTGTGATAATTAACCATAATAAAGGGAGTAACATTATCACTTAAAAATATTCAATTTTAAATCTTTACTTTTCATAGCCGGGTATATTAATCAATATACCCAGGTATATTAATAAATATATTGGGTATATCAGATGATTTACCAATACATCCACTAAATCAATTCAATTGATCACTATATAATTAGATGATATATTCGGACATAAGACTCAAGATTGGGACAATAGACATCTTTTTCTTTAAAATCATTTTGAAAAATAAAAACTAAAAAATGGCCATTCTCCTAATGCCCCCTTCAATTAAAAAGTGAAAACAAAAATTCATGGCATTTATCTTTATTATTCTTAAAAAAAAATAAGGTTGAAAGTCATTTGTTGGTTCACACAATTTTTGGGCTTATAGAAATATAGTCAAAATTTAGGCCCAATTTAAGTAAATATCCATTTACTAATGTTATAGCAAAATATCCGATATATATGTATATATACCAAGTGTAAAAATTTATATACTAAATATAAAAAATTATATACTCAATACATTTTAATATAGTAACTGAAATTGGTAGATAAATCTACTAAGTGTAAAAATATATAGATCTGGATATTTAGCTATAAAATTTAAAAAGTGGACATCTAATTAGTCAAATTTAAAATATTGGTCATCCACCTAAATTTCTCACAATTTTTTGTTTTGACATTTATTTTTCAATTATAGGCTTCTTAATTGTTATTTTTAATCAAAATTTATGCGTAACTTATATGTTTTCACCACAACAGTTGTTTTAATACATTTTTTAAAAAAAAAATTACATTGACAATCATTGGTTTATGTCAAAAATTAGGACTGACAATTCATATTATAGTGTTGTGCTCAAGTCGACATGATTATGACACAATATGATAATACCTCAATCCAAACATGACACGATTAATAAATGTGTCAAATACTTAAACCCGAGCATGACACGATTAATATACGTATAACACAACACGACATGTCAAATCCGTTCAATAAATGTATAATGTATCATATTGTGACTTAATACGATTATGCACTAATTAATTCAATTTTACACATATAAATATGTTTAGAGTTTATCAAAATCACATTTAAAACATATTAATAAATATTTCGTATCAGTGTCGTAGTGACATGAGACAAAAGCGATCTGTTTAATTAAATAAGTTACACGAGTCATTATTAGGTTAAGCGGGTTGACTTGAAACACACTTGTTTATTATACATGTTACATGTGTCAACCTGAAATTGACCGAAAAATTAAATGGGTTACCCAAATCTGTTTATTTCATGTCGCTTTCAAGTCTTATCGTCGTTTCGTGTAGAAAATTGTCTGTCCTATCAAAAATAATTTGACTTTCTCATAAAGACTTTATCTTTAGTTGATGTTTAGTTCGGTGGAATGAAACATAAATTTCAATGGAAATTGCGATAAAATATAATTTAAATAGAAATGGAAATAGAAATAAAAATAAAAATGATACTTTATTGAATGGTTAAATTACTATAATAGAATACAATAAGTATTATATAGGGGAAAATAACCTTGTTTTTAGATGTCATGATAGAACAAAAAAAGAAGGTTGAGTTTTGAAGACAATGATTAAATATTACCTCAAAAAAAATAGTTAACTAAATAGAAGAAGGGCGACTCTGTAGGGATAATTTTTTTTTTTCTCTTAACACCCTTTTCTATATAGACCTATCTTAAAATTTTAAACTTAAATATTTTTTAACACACACTTTTTAAATTTTACTTATTCCAATTATAGTCATTAATAAAAGTCAAATGAATTTCTTTTCCTACTCATTAGTTTTGAAGATCTCCCATCTATTTATCTTATTCTTCGACCTCTTACCTTATTGACAAAAGCTCACCCTGTACCAATGTATTTTCATATTCTTTTAGTTAAGACGAACTTAAGATTTGAAATATTATACGATTTTCATTTCTTAAGAAAAGAATATTTTACTTTTTCTCCTACAAATTTAGAGTTCTTGAGCTATTTTTCAAAACCATCTAATTAAATCTTCAAATTGAATAAAAAAGAAAGAGACGGTGACAAAAAAATCTACTTTGTCAAAATAGTTAGAATTTGGAATTCACAATATGTTCTTTATAAAAACTTAATCTAACCAAGCTATTTTCATTTTTTATGAGTTCTTTCAAGGATGATTGACTGTGTCAAGTTTGTTTGTGGGGTCGTGTTGAGAAAAAAATTTTAGTTACTTAATGTTATTTGTATCTATTCATGTCATTTTATAGAAGGCTATTTTTGACATGCAATTTTTGACATGAAATAATTATTATTTGAGAGATGAGAAAAGGAAAATAAAATGGTAGAATCATCATTTAGAATGAATAACAATCACACAAGTGATGGAACTATTATCCATGTAAATCATAAGAATCATATTCCTTTGTCTAAAATCCAAAATAATTAATAGAACGAGCCTTAATTATTCTATTCTAAGATCTATTCTACCAAATCAAACATACTATTAAAGAAGCTTGCTATGTTATTGGAAAAGGAGACAATATTAGAATTCAGGCAGACACTTGCATTTTTAAGTCCGTTGTTTTGAGCAGAGCCAAATGTGTTGCAATGAAATGGATGCTTCAGCTTTTTCTACATATTAATTGGTGATAAATCCTACAGTTAGAGGAACAACATCTTTTCAAATTTTTTTTCACAAGCTTCAATTGACAAAATTAAGGCTATTTTCTAGTTAATTTCTGCTCAAAGAGATGGCTTAATGTGGCTAAAAGTAAGTATATGTATATATTTATATATGAGCACCAATCCAGTATTATTTTTTCCTTAACTTTGGGATTCTACACATATATTTCTGTTATCTCAATTTTGTTTCCTTTATATAAAAGTATTATTGGATATCGAGTTTAGGTAAGTGAGATTAGAAATAATTGGCAAAGCCTGGGAGAGGCGTGAGGTGCGAGAATTTTTGTAATCTTTTTTCTTCATTATGGCGAAAATCTACAACAACTAAAAGTAGACATAACTCTAATGTAGAAAGTAAATGACTCTAAATTTGTATATGTGCTTGTTTACTTTTATTTTTATTTCATTGCTCTCGGTAGTAAAGAATTAGGCTTATTTAATCCTTAACATCAAGTACCTTAATTGGGCTATTTTAAAAGTCAAGATTCTTATGGAAATATAAGTCCTAAGTCCAAAAAATTATAAATTATGGATGAGATAATTTATTTTAAAATATGAGTTTAGTTATCTTAAGTAACATAACTAGATTAGTACTAAATAAGTCGGAAAATTTTCAAAATAAAAAATAACTTTATGTGATTTTTCAATTCTTATATATATATATATGGTTGCCAATCCAATAGGTATTTTTTTTTACCTATGGGTAAGTTTTTTTTTTAGCCGTTGGATCACTATCTAATGGTGATCGAATGATTATAATGAAGTGCATGAAAAGACGTGCATCATTAATGCTCTTTCTCTCTCTTA
>JXTB01000504.1:76451-142224 GCA_002914805.1 Parasponia andersonii | reverse complement strand
ATTTTTCCAAAAAGGGGTATTTAAATGAATATTTGTGAAATAAAAATAGAAAAATAGTATTCATGAAATGTACGTAATAAAAAAGGAATTTATGAAACTTTCTCTGAAAAATGAAGAAAGAAAAAAAAAAGGCTAACTTTGGTTGACGAGGCGTGGAAGATTTTATAGAAAAAGATGTGGATAGGACCAATATAACCCCTTTAGTTGTTTTTAGGACCATGCTGAAATAATGACAATTTTGAGACTAAAACTTAGGACCTAATAGAAAGAGAAAAAATTGGGATTCCATATCTGCCCTTGGCCAAAAGGACTTAGTAGGTGGGAGAAATTAATGCTGACATATAACAGCTTGATGTTATTTCATTTTGGCATACTTTTTCCTCTTTTTACCTTCTACTTTTGTTCTTTTTCTTTCTTTCACTTCTACTTCTTCGATTCTCTCTCCAAAATCATATCTTAGATTTCCATCCTATGAGGAATATGAAGTACTCTTTCCTAATTAATCTCTCCATCTCCATGTGCCCTTTTTTCTTCTATTTCCTCTATCTCTCTCTCTTTCTCACTTCAACTCTTTATTACTCTGTTCCTCAATAACCATTTTACTATTTTATAAAAAAAACTTAGCTCTCTATTACTCTATTTCTTAACAACCATTTTACTATTTTATTAAAAAATGCTCAGCTAGAAAGAAGTTTAGATTATTTTGGAGGATTTTTCAGATTTTAATGTAAGTAATGAAGTTGTGTTCAAAAATGATTATATATTATTGATAATGAGTGAGTAACATGGTCTATAATTCTGACTTGGGCATTGTTATGGAAAAATTTTATATTTTAGTATATTCATCATCTTTTTAATATCTTATAGATCTCGTTATCACATCGTAAGTTAAAATGATCTTGACGTATAGTCAAGATTAACTTGACCTAGAGTCAACATCTTTTTGACCTGTAGTAAATATTATATTGATTTAAAAGGATCAATATTATATTGGTCTTAAAGTCAAAAATATGTTGACCAGTAGATAGATCAATACTAAGGTCATTATTATACTGACCTTAAGGGTCAATTTAATCTTGACCTATGTTTAAAATATTTTGACCAATATTTCATCATTATCATATAATTGTAAAATTGAATAATTATTTTTTTAATTTATTTATTTTACATACTACTATATTTGTGAAGTATAGTAGTTGTTGGGACGAAAATAACATTTATATTAATTGTGAAAAATGGACATTTTAATTCCTACTAGCTCATCATATGTTTGAAGTCATATCTCCTTCATTTTGAGTGTATAAACTTATGTATTATGGAAGATATTATTTCGTCTTAGGATAGGGTTTTTACATTATTTTCTAGATATAGGGTCAAGTTTTTCTTGACTTTGGGTCAAAAAGTTCTTAGTTTTGTTCAATAAACTCTTTCCTGGGGTTTAAAGAAGATTGCATGAAGCATTATAGAGATTTTTTTCCCTCTACATTAGGTCAAAAACTTATTGACCCTTAGGCCAAAATTTTACTCGACCTTAGGTCAAGTTTTGCATGATCTAGACTGAAGTGGTATTTGGTATATTGAGTAGTAAAGTTATTTTTGATCTAGAGTTAAGTTATTCCTAACCTAGGGTCAAGATAGCCCTGACTATGAGGCAAGTTGTTCTTGACTTGAAGTAATAAATAAAGTTTTTATCAAATGAGCTGAATTTCACTGAAACATCTATTGAATAAATGAGTTTTGGCAAAATAGTAGTTATACAAATACCAATAAACTTAAGTCAATACTACATATTGTTCAACAACCATAGAAACCACAAGCAAATAATAATAATATTATTATTATTTGAACCACAATCAAAATAAAATATTGTCTTTGCTTCCCTGAATTGGCTCATTCTTTTATATCGATTTTGGCATAGTCCTCATATTTCTACAATCCATGATAATACAACTCGTACATAAACTTATGATAGAAGTATTCCATCCTTTGGGCATTGACATTGGCATATAGCTCGTCGGACATCAAGAACTTAGCATACTTGATGACAAATAAACTATAGTCCTCACCGAAAAATAACAAACTATTAAGTTAAATAAAGCAATTCTATCAAGTGAGGGTCAAGTAAATTTTGACATAAGTCAAGAATGTCTTGACCCCATGTCAAGGATCACTTAACCCTAAATTTTAAAAAACTCAATATAACACAATTATTTACTAACCTGTTATTCTGAGGTCAAGATAGTCTTGACTTGTAGTTGACATAATCTTAACTGCATTTCAATATGAGGTCATGATTTTCTTAACTTTGTCTAAGAAAATTTTGTCTTTGGTCAAGAGTTTCTTAATTCAGGTCAAGTACATCTTGACCTAGGCCGATATATTCTTGATTTCATGTTTAAGAACACAAAAATAGAATAAAACTTTTATAAAATGATGAACACAAAATTTACTAAAATAATGAACACAAAATCAACCAGCAAAACACATAAATAAACTATAACCATGTACAAATAAAAACAAAAAAAAAAGGCTTTTAACCAAGAAATAATTGATATGAACCATGCAAACAATGTGACAAAACCCGTTATCAAAATGTCAAGATTCATGGTCCAGTATAAGTTCCAGTTGGTCCAGTGACGAAAGCTTAAGCTAAAAGATTCAAAGAAGAGCTGAATAGCTCAGTCCGAAGAGTTCTACAACAAGAAGAAAGTGTGTTCATTATTGAAAGTGAACAATCATTGATTTTGCTCATCCGAGTCAATCTGGGAGATAACCAATCATCCATACACGTCTATTGAGCCATTGCATAGCCAACTTACATATCTAATCCATCATACACGTGTAAGGGGGTTTATAAACTGATATAGGCATGTTCTTTTTGTAATTCTATTTTTAGTTTTTTTTTTCATTTTTAATATCTGAGTATTTGTAAGGTTATTTTAGTTGTGTCTTTTCTTCATTATAGGGCATATTAGTAATTTTATATTTAAAAATCCTAGTAAGTATAATTCGACTATATATGTACTGCCTACAACATGATGTGACCAAATTTTCAAAAATTAACGAAATTGTGAGAATTTTTCTTCTAAGAAAAAAAGAGTACTATAACCCTTTTTAAATTTTTTTTGTTTCAATCTTGTTTCTTATGTTCTAAAACCTTTTTTTTTTTAAACCAAAACCCCATACTGGAGTGCTAAAAAATCATCAAAGTCTGTGACAAAATCTGATTCGTTTAGTTTGTTCTTGCCTTGATTTGTTGCTTGAATCCTTTTTATTAGTTCTTGATTAGTCTTGAAAGAACTCAAAGAAGAATTCGAGTGGAAAAAGACAGTGTGTGTGAGATCATAAGAGAGTTAAAAGCAAAAAAAATTATTGAGTGAAACACGAGTGAAATTGAGTATATCATATTTTTTTGGAGTGAAACACGTGAGGGAGTATGGTGAGGTCCTTTTCGATATTATTCTAACCTTGTATTGTTGATTTCAATCATGTCTAAAAATCAAAAGAAAAGCTTTGATACCAACTGATACGAACCATGCCAATAATGTGACGAAACCCGTTACCAAATTTGGAAATACAATCCCAAGATCTTTCAAGTTTGATAGAAACCATGACCTGTTACTTAGCAAAGTAAGAATCTTGATATGGTGAAGACGTTACAAACGGGAATAAATGATTCGTTTGATAAGTCAATTGAACGCTACAAGGAATCTCTTGATAAGTTCAGAAAAAAGTTTCTTCAAGAACTCAAAAAGAAAAAAATCTCACATTTTCATTAATTTTTGAAAATCTAGTCACGTAATGTTGTAGGTGGCACATATATAACCGAATTACACTTGCTAGGGTTTTTTTTAATGTAAAATTACTAATATACCCTATAATGAAGAAAAGACACGACTAAAATAACCCTAGAAATACTCAGAAATTAAAAATTAAAAAAAAAAACTAAAAATAAAATTATAAAAAAAACACACCTATATTAGCTTATAAATACCATTACGTGTGTATGATGGATTAGATATACAAATTGGCCATGCAATGGTTCAATGAACGTGTGTGGCTGATTGGTTCTCTCCTAGATCGAATTAGATAAACAAAACTAATACTTGTTCACCCTCAATAGTGAACACATTTTTTTCTTATTGTAAAACTCTTCGGACTAAGCTATTCAGCTCTTCTTTGAATTTTTTAGCTCGAGCTCTCGTCACCAGACCAACTGGAACTTGTATTGGACCATGAATCTTGATAGCCTTGATATCCTCATCAACAATGACCAAAATACTTTCACCATCATTTGTCTCCCATGCATTCCTTAGTAATCCTCAAAACCTAAAGACTAACCCTAATCAAATAATCCCCACATTGACAAGAGAAAATAAAAAAAATAAAAAATATTAGGAAAGAAATAGAAATCAATCCTAACCAAATAAGGCATAGTCTCACAAAAATCAAAACAAAATCGTAGCTTTCTATACTCAAGATCACCATGCAAAAAGAAATCTTTTTTTTTTTGATCTTCAATTGAAATAAAACAATACAAAGAAACAAAATCATAGCTTTTGACCATACTCGAAGTCACCATGCCAAAAGAAAAAAAAAAATTTCAAAAAAAAAATGTAAAGTAGCTTTTTTTTGAATAAACTCAGCTTTCACAGTGCTCTTGCTCTTACTCTTTGAATGAGGGGTTTCTTCAATCAAGTTTTTTGGTGAACCCATCAAATACTTAGATTTTGATGACAACGATGACTTTAAAGGAGATGAATTCATAGACTACTTCGAAGCTCTTGATTTTATCTCATTGCGACTTCCTACCGAACAAGTTTTCGCTATTTTAACTCAAATACTAAGAATATGGATGTTTCTAGGGTGCTTGATACGTCTAGAATCTAATTTACAATATTTTGAGAGAGATTTGAAGGTGTTATAGTCCAATTTATTGCGAGTGGCTAAGAATTTTGAGTGGATTTTTAGGATTTCTCTTCTCTCTTGTCTCTCATCTTTCCTCTCTCCTCTTTGTTTTTTGATTTTCTAATGGAGTATGAGTGTAAGGTAGGATAAAAGATGTGGTGTAGTTTTTTGATTTTCTAATGGAGTATGAGTGTGAGGTAGGATAAAAGATGTGGTGTATGGATTTGAGAGAAGTGAATGGTATTGAAGGAATTTTACTTTATGTGGGACTCAATTTTTAGTCCTAAAAAATTTATTCCACAAAATGGTCCTAAAAAAGACCAAAGAGATTATAATAATTCTACCTGTATCTTTTTCTCTATCAGATCCTTGGAAAATTCCATTTCTTGAATTAGAATATTCTCTTGTATATTTGGCATTTTTATGAAGTTTTGTCTTATTTTTCTTTTCCTATTTATTAGGAAATTAAGCAAAATATAACCTTTTAATGTGTTCTAGAAAATAAACCTCATTTAAAATTTTTTACAAAATAAATTTTTTATAGTCTAGTGAACATGCCCAGTATGGTCTTAAGAGGAGTCTATTTTCAAACAATATACCATTAAAAATGTTTATTTTGCAAAAGAACTATTTTTTTTTTTGAACGGAGACTTTTTAACTAAGGAAGGAAAATTTTAAACATTATGACAAATTCTTGAAAAATAACTTAATAATATACCAGTAGAGATGAGAAGTGATGAGGGAAGTTCAGAAAAAAATAAAATAAAATAAAAGACACTCATTATTAACAAATGATATAATACACACTAAAAAAAATCAAGTTAACGTAGTCTCATAAATAAATAATTAAATACAATATATGTACACCTTAAGAATGCAATCATTTTCTTAGTTTTATTACATATTACTTATTAGCTGGATGCTTGTCTAGAACCGTGAAATTACAAATATTTTTAATAGAATAATCACTATTACCTTTTTGACTTTTTATTGTCTCTTTTCTTTTCTTGTTTTTCGCTTTTGGGTTGTATAAAAGCATGCTCCAATTTTCTGTTTTTACTATTATTATTTTCATTTTAATTGACCATCCTCCAATTGTTGAATTTTCTCAAATCTTATATCAAAATATAACCAAAGGATGCCCTTCCAAAAAAGTGGAAACACCTAATAGAATCTCCAACAGAAGAACAAAAATTAAAAATTAAAATCCTTAAAAAAAAAACACAAAATAAAACAAAACAAAAAAAAACCCAAAAAAAAAATGAAGAAGAAAAAAAAAACAGAATACATACGTACATACATAGTCCCATCAAACTCTTCCATCTCTCTCCCCGTTGATTGCTGTCTTTGCCACCCGTCTTTGAGTCGCTTTTCCCCTTCACCGACGCATTCTTATGCCCTTTCTTCACAAATAAATTAATAAATATATAATACCCAAAAGTGTATATATATATATATATGCAAAGTTAGGATTATAAAGGCCTGAAATTGATCACTCTGCAAAATTCCTGGAGTGTACGTAGAATCAAAATGTATACATTGAAAGATAAAGTAACAGAGAAGCTGTCTCGTTTCTTTCCTCCTTCCACAAACTCAACGTCTTCTCCTTCTCCCTCTCAAGATCGTCACCCTCAGGTATTTTTTTATTTGTGTGTGTATATATGCACTCCTAAATCTTTGTTTCATCCTTTCTGGAGTTTTTATGGCGGTTATTAAATTGAGCTTGGTGGGTTAGAATACCGGGCAATGTAGATTCAATTTTCGTTCTACTGAGAATTTTGAGATCTGGGTCTTTTTGATAACGTTGTTTAGCTGATGTTTTGTTCAATTTAGTACTTGTTTGGTGCGGTTTTATTTGCTTGACATCTTTCTTGCAAGAACGATGATGTGAATTTTTCAGTGATTTGTGGCTTTTTGTAAAAACCCTTCTTAGTGGTAAAAGAACTAATGGTGTTGTTCAACTTTGAGAGTTCAATTGATCTGCCCATTAGCTTAAATTATGAGCTTTACGAGTCTATGTTGTACTTCAATATGATTGTGGTCTCTGAGAGAAAACCAGTTCCATATAGTAAACTGTTCAATTTTAGTGAAAATTTCTTAGGCATGTGTTATATAATTCTATGATTCTCTGCAGCATTAGAAAAGCAACTGAATGAATTTTCATCTCATTTCCTTTTCAAATGATGATTCATATCCTCCAACTTAAAATTTCAAGTTTTTGATGTGGGGTCTTGTAAATGTGTAGGCCAGACCGTATTCTAAAGTGGGGAAGTCTTTTTCTTCATATATCTCCTACATTATCCACTCAGTAGGGTTTGATGGCTCCGGATCAGATAAGCATGAACATGATTTCAAGCTAATTCCGTCACGTCCTGTTAGATACAATAATAGAAATTCTAAACGCCAAGATGAACCATTGGATAGCTATGCAGCAAATGACAGAAAAGAAACTCAAACCAATCAAGAAAAAAGTGAAATCATCGACGACAGGGTCTCGGGGGGTAGCACAAGTAGTTCTGGAGTGTCTGAAGAAGCAGTCAACCAGCATAGTCCACAGAAGTCTTTACCGCATCTTATGGATGACTCTGTTTTCATTTCCGCAGATTTGTACGAGTTTTTGTTTTCGTCACTTCCAAACATTGTTAAGGGGTGCCAATGGGTCTTGCTTTACAGGTAAATGTCATACTAATTGATAGCCAGCCTGCTGCTAAAGTAGCCTTTTTTTTTTGTTCTTTGGGCATTTGGCTCTTATTCAGTATTTGATTTATTTAAAATGAAGGGCAGTACGTTGAAACATGGTATATCACTTCGTACACTTATCCGCAGAAGTGCTGACTTTTCTGGTCCTTGTTTGCTGGTATGCCAATGACTCTTGAGTGGATTAATGAAATTATATTATCAACAGATTTGAGATAATGTGGAGAGTGTTTATGTTTTCTAGATTGTTGGAGATAAGCAAGGTGCCATTTTTGGTGGGCTTCTAGATTGTCCATTAAAACCTACTCCAAAGAGAAAATTTCAAGTAAGTTAAACTACTATTTTATGGAGATGTATTTCACCAATGGAGTCTCTTCACAAATTATGTCTCTGAAAATGTCTTTCTTTTCATTTTGAAGTTTGAAAGTGTGAGAACCAGTTTTCTTTTCTCTATTGGTATTAGGGAACGAACCAATCATTTGTTTTTACAACCATCTATGGTGAGCCGAGGCTATTCAGACCAACTGGTAAACGCTTTAACCTATATGCGTTGTATTCGATGAATATTTTCTTTAGGATGATGTAACTATAAAATTTAGGAGTTGGCGTTATATTATTGCTCAAGATAACTGAAGGAGTATTTGCTTTGCATAAAGAGTTTATTTGATCACAAGCTTTTGCAAAAACATCTTGAAACCAAAACCTAATGTTTATGCATCCATTACTAGCAAGTCAAAATTAAAAACTAACTATTTGCATCATTCATCACATTTGTTTTTGGAAGCTTGTAGACATGGTGTGTTAAGGTTCTGAGATTTATATACTGAAAACTTTTTAGCAATGAGCATGTAGGGCTGAAGACAAATCAAGATACGAAAGAAAATATAGTACATTTGTGAAGTGTGACAGTTTAGATAACTGAATATCAGTATATTTCACTTGTTGTATATATTCTTCTAAAACTAAGTCCGATATTTCCAAATAGGAGCCAACAGATATTATTGCTTGTGTCTAGACGACTTGCTTGCACTCGGTGGTGGTGGTAACTTTGCTTTGCGTTTGGATGGAGATCTGTAAGTTGCTTTCCTGATATTGCCCATTCTGGATTATTTTCCACTTGTCTGATCTATTTGAAATGCTTATGATATCTTTTCTGGCGGTGGTGAACGTTTACTTGAAAAGCTTAAATGGAACCAGTGGACCTTGTGAAACATTTGGAAACATGTGCTTGGCTCATAACCCAGAATTTGAGTTAAAGAATGTTGAGGTACTTGTCACGTTGTTAGTCACATTTACATGTTTTGCATACTATTATTACATTGAGGCTATGTTTGGTAGAGGGGGAAAAAGGAGAGGAAAGAGAAGTATGAGGGCAAAGTGGAGAGAAAGGATTTTGGGTTGTTTGGTATGAGAGAAAGAGTATGGAAAAGAGGAAGAGGAATAAAATTGAAGTGGGTCCTGCCATTTTTCGTTCTATCCAAATTGAAGAGAAGATTTGGAGAGAAGAGGGCGATGAAAAGAATTTAACTTGCACTTAATATAAAATTACTTATCCCCTTTAGATTTTAAAACAAAATAGTGTATTTAACTTTGCTCAATTATAATTTCACTAAATCCTCGCTTTCTTTCCTTCCTCAATGCCAAACAACATTAAAAAAAAATGTATTTACCTTTCTATCACTTGATACTTTTTCTCTATCACTTGGTACTTTTTCTTCCCCTCCTATTGAACTCAGTGACTGGAAAATTGTTGCCTTTGTCTTCACCAAATTTAAGACACCTATCATGCTCTACGCCTCCGATTGGTACACCTTAATTAAGTTATATTCTACTGCATTGTATCATTTACTGTCAAGTGATGTAAAACGATCCAATGTATCGAGTATACTTTGACGAAGACTTAAATTTGGTTGTAATCTTATATAAATTTCTTCGCTTATGCAGCTCTGGGGTTTTACACATGCGTCGCAATACCTTACTTGACATGATGCTGAGATTGGCTATTTTCATCTCCATTTTCCTAATATCATGAGCCCATTCTTTATTCCTTTTCTTCACCCTTCCTGTTTCCAGCTTAATCCCATTACTGGAGGGATTTGGTGTTACACCGACTACACTTTGGGTGATTTGTTAGATTTGGTGTTGTAGCAGCTAATAGTATATCCAGAGTATTTATTGGTATTTGTTATTCTTGTACTTTTAGCGAGTGTTCTTGTAACTTCTCTAAATACGTCGTAGCTGTGTAATAGCTGTATTTACATTCTCTGAGCCATTGTTTTTGTATTACGCAGAAGGCAAAAGCTTGTATATCTGATTTCATCAGGGAATTAAGAATTATTTTTAAAATCGACATTTTTATTATCAATCATGGCTAGTGTCCATTAGATTTTTGTTGTTAGTTTTCGTCTTAAGCTCTTTTTTAATGCCCCCTGAGATTCTTTCAATGGCAATTGAGTACATTATAGCATCAAGAATCTCAATCTCCATTTCAATATAACATTAACTCCAGAAATGAGATGATAGCTTAGGTTTCGGCTGAAAAAACCCCCTTGGTATGTTTGCACTAGAGGTTGTAAAGAATGGAAAAGTGGTACTGTTTGTGATTAGTTTATGATACTGATGAGTGATGACACTTCTAATAAACTAGTTCATGAGTCTCAACTCACACGGGTAGGTCAATCAAAAAAACATTTCTGCATAAAACTACATGAGCACTGGTATCAAATATTTGATCACAGCTCCATGTCACCAGTCAAAAAAGTGCATATTGTATAATTTAATCTCTATCTGGCCATAGTACATTTGAAGAGAATAAATCACATAATATATGAAGAAAATAGTACAAGAGAGATCATATGCCTAAGTTCTAACCACTGGCTATTAGAAGAATGTCACAACTCAGAGGAGCAGAGGATGAATGTTGCCGCATAATGACCAAATGTAAGACTTGCCTCCAGCCCTCTTTCCAGTTAACAAGTAGAACAGGGCCAACATACGAACTAATCAGCATTTGGTCCACAAACATGAATCGAGTAGAGGTACAACAGCAGAGTCGGCAAGCTAGATTTTTTCGACTTTATGTTGCACTAAGACTCCATTGCATTGCTCTCCCCCGGTAGGCCAAAAATTCGAAGGTTTCGGTCCATCGATCCAACTGCAAGGTACTTGGCATCCGGACCAAATTTTACACAAGTAGCTTTACCTGAAAACGATAATTAGAGTGTTGGTAACAACAAAGGTAAAACCCCATGTTAGACTGCTGTTGATAACAAAGTACATACCTGTACCAGACAAATCAGGAAAAGTTTTGATACAGTTCCATTCTGATTTAACATTGGCGACCTGGTAAACTCTGCAAAAAGTACAATCCTAAACGTTAGTCCTTGAAAGTACATCGTAAGAAGTTAAGACTGCCATAAAAAAACGTTCCTGAAAGATGAGATAAACAAGTTATGATTTGATTTTCAGCATTTTACAGGATTATTTTGACTCATGCTTGGTCAAACTTGTTACATTTACAAATACCAACTAATAAATACACTTATAGCTTCATTTTTTTTCCCCTTTTCTTTCAACCCCCCCCCCCCCGGGGGCAAAAGGTACACTTCAAGAGTAGCTGTTGGGAGTTGAGTACTCCCCAGGAACACCTCAAAATTATGTTGCGTCAAGTCTAGTAATTCCACGGTGGTGGTGCTATCTCAAGATGAACAGTTTTCCTATTTACAACACCTTAAGCCAAAAGGACACTTGTTTATGCTACTTATAATCGATATATAGGAGAAACGATACTTCTACCACACACATATGCTTTACATATTGCAAAACTTAAAAAGGAAAAATAAAAAATTCAACTGGATTCTGATTTCAACTAACTCAATTTGATAGTGTTAAATTGTATAGCAAAATGCACAGAAGTTTTCCAAAACTCACCTTATATCAGCACCCGCAAGTGCAAGGTAGCTTCCACTATGGTCAAATTCAACTGCAACAATCAGAAGAGCTCTCATCATACAAAGAAAGGTCTATAAGCAAAACTACACATATAAGGAGAAATTAGTAAAACAAACACATGTCAACAGACACATTGGAAAAAAGAAAGGGGAGGGAGGAATACATAAAGTATGAGTGCGCGCATATCATCAAAACCATCCCATCACACTTTGCAAAAAGGGGGAAAATATGTAAGACAAGTGTGTGTACAAGTAGAGAAAGACCATCAGAACAATAGCACGTGAAAATGAAAAAAAACACGTTCAGGAATACCCAGGAACACAAGGCAAGATTTAAGTTGATTTAATTAATTAGCTTCTGTGGTCATCATTTAGGAATTAAGAGCACGACATGTAAATGTACATACCAGAGTTTGCTGGTGTCTCTGAACCGTAAGGAGCAAATGTCCTGAAGTTCCTCAATTTGCGTAAATCCCAGAGCTTAACACCATCACTTGCAGCAGTCTGTTCATTTCAGACACAACATTTCAGAACAATGTAATTTGTACGTCTAATAACCATGTATTAACTACACTTTGCCGGAAAACACCTACCGCAAGGAAGTAGCCATTTTCAGAGAAAGATATAGCAGTTACTGCTCCAGCATGTCCATCAAACCTTGCAACATTTGTCTGTAAACCAATAAAGTAGTCAATGTGAGATCCTTAAAAAAATTCAAAAAATTACGGTTGAAATAACAGATAACTTGTTACCTGACTTTTCACATCCCAAATTTTAACTAGAGCTTCTGAGGTGCCTGTTCCAAGGATGAGACCATCAGGATGAAATGCTGCAGATGTGTAGCCCTCAGATCCTGAAGTGTCCTCAACCTGCAAGAATGAGAGAGTTATATTTAGTCATCTACTCATCCAGAAGAGAGGGATAGGATGAAACAAACTTCTGCCTACGGAAATATTTGAAAACTTCATGCAGGAAGTAATTAAATACAACACTAAGTTCATTAAGATTTCTGCCCTTCATCAATACAATGTGCAGCAATTTTGTATGTCCAGATTTCTATAAGATGTTGAAGGGTTAATCCATTATATATTCTCAATAGAATATTGTTCTACATTAAAGGGGGGGTTGGGGGGAACTGAATGTAATTAAAAAAGCAAGGTTCAAAGTGTTAATTGTAGAGACTAAAACCTGTGTAAGACACAATCCAGAAGAAAGCTCATAAAAGCACCATGTGTTATCAAGAGAAGCTGTCACAAAGTAATTATTTGTGGCATGGACCGTAACAGCTTGCACCTGAGACCAAGATATAGAGTATTAGAGATGAAAACGAATGAACCAAGAGTTCAGCAAGATAAAAAGACTAAAAAAAAAAATACCAAAGGCATAAAGTTTTCTGATGGGTAGATATAGTTCTTACCGATGGCACTAAATGCATCCTAATTCCTAGAATCATTCCCTTTCAAGGTTAACCAAAAAATCTTTCTAGCATTCAACACTGGGGGTGAAGCTAAATTGGTCTGACTAACTTCTAAGCAGCTCTACACACTTATTCCCTAAGAGGTACTCTTGCTCTGTCATTATCAATTTTAATTAAAGAGCTTCCAGCAATTTTCAGCCATTACTATTCCATCAATCAAAAGCTACAAATATTGATTGTTGCAAATTCAGTACTATGTCAAATATTCATGAGGAATCGACTAATCATCTGTTGCTGTGCATATCAATTCCAGAAATGTCTAGCCCTTTCCCTTTTTGGGCTGTCAACCTGGCACAACTATTTTCTGGAAATTATTGTCTATGCGGTGCAGCAGACTTGGTAACAAGGATAGGCCATTGACTGTGACTTAAAATCCGAACAACAGTCTTGGTGTTCTAGTGCTTACCTCAGCATTATGATCATTCAGAATGTGATTGCAGTTATAGTTCCCATCATCCGACCCTTGCCATATGCGCACTGTCTGCAACATCAAGATAGGGATTCGACGGTAATTTCACTCACAATCCCAGCAACGATAAAATCCATATTTTGAAGAAATGCAAGGAACATTGGACAGCTTTTTGAAACTTGAAGGCCTCAAGAAAAGCCCTATACAAACAAAACTTAATAAATTATCATTTTCTTTGTTGAAACTATCTCCTCCTGCTTTTCTTATTTTCACTTGAACTTTTTGGGTGAGTTACTCCCAACTTCTGAGTTTGTATTTCTAAATCCTAATACTTCTAACAGTAAAAGATCAGACTCCAGAGCAACAGACTTAACAAATTGCAACTAACGTGAAGACAGTAGACTACTGAATTATACATGTCTATGGGACCAAAAGGATTCATGGTAACTTACCTTGTCTGCGGAACTAGTCAAGAATAAGTCATCCCGAGCTAAAAATTTTACACTCGTAACCTACCAAAGGAAAGTAGCAACTTTTTATAAGGTTTAATGAGAGCATACAAAAAAACATTAAACAATACAATCTACTTAAAATTAAACCTTCTTTGAGTGACCACTAAGAGTAGATAAGATTTCCCCTGATGATCGATCAAAAATTACAGCATTTGTATCAAGACCCCCGGTCGCAATGATGTCCTGATAATGTAAGGAAAAAAAAAAGAAGTAAAGGTTTTGATCAGAGAAATAAACCATATTTAATCAATTATGACTATTATCTGACTTGATCATCCACATAAACTATTTGTGTTTGAAAAGAACCAAAGCAACGAACCGCAAACCTTGTTATAATGTATATCGATAGATGCAATTCCCGGTTTGCTTGTTTTTTGGAGCGGATGACTAGATATCTGGGTATACATCTCTAGATCCTCAACAGGAGCCAATGTTGAGGATATCTAAGGAAGCAAAATTGAAACCAGGGAAAGGATTTAAAATAAGAAATCTCAAGTAAATGTTAAAAGAAACTGTACTCCTCTATTTTACATAAAGTGAAATATCATCACAGACAGTAGTGTACCTGCCGCTTTTTCCGCTGCTGTGACAGAGCAGCATTACATTCTGTAAGCTCCTCAAATATGCCAGCAGATATTCCAGGGCGGATCTTCTTTCCACCAAGTCCGACTTCATCGGCAGCAACTGTAGACAGAAATTAAAGAAGTCAAGTGAATACTCAGCTGAAGTTAGCCTAAGCGTCCAACTACACTAAATGAGCCATGACATATGCAAAGAAAGAACCTGTTCTTCCATTGCTAACAGCAGAGGCATTTACTGTAATTGGTGCTGATGCCGGAATGTGTCTCTCAGCCTGAGCAAGTAGTGATCTTGCTTCATCTCTTTCTTTCTTCAGCCTTGCAATCACACGGCAAGCAGCATCATGCTGTCACCAAATGACAAACAAACAAAATGAGGCATATCAAAGTGAAATTCATACACTAGTCTGGCAATGTTTTGGGGAAAATATAGAAGTGAAGTTCAGTAAGAAACAAGGATCCAGGAAAAGGAAGAAACATTAAAGTTAGCTCCCCCCTCATAATATCACAATGTCTAGTCAATAAATAATGACACGACTGAAAGAACTGAGAAAGCATCAAAGGAACCTCACTATCTGTTTGAAAGTAAATATTAGTAAAAAAGGCAGTAAAAAAGGCAAGCAAGATTGATTTGTCAAGGACTAAAGGTCAAGGACTAAAGGTCTCTATTTGAGGATACAATTTAGAATGGCTCTTTAGTTCAGTTATCGAACAAGTAACAAGACTTCACTTGAATCCAAAACATTATTTCAGCAGTATTAAGATTTGAACATAGTTATGAAAATCCATTAATCACGGCAAAAAGAGATTTGAATATAAAATTTGTATATCGAGAACAATAATAGAAACAACAATAAATGAAGGCATATTCACAAAATGATTTGATAATAATATTACTTCTTTGTAAAACTCCATTGTAGGGCAAACTTCTTGGTTTCTTAACTCTTTTTTCTTTTTAAAATGTAAAACTTCATTGCAGTGCTAATTAATGCCCTGGACAGATGCACTCTTGCACAGTTACTGATAAAAAGACAACTTAAGAACAAATATCAGCAACATAAAACAAAAAGAACAAGCATGACCTGAATTAAGTAACATTATAGACAATGTATATTCTAACAAAGGATGCTAGCAAAGGAGAACACAAAATTCAATAGCCTTATTACTTTAACTCAACAATACCTGGTATAGAGCATGACTTAACTCCTGCCGTGCAGTATGTAACTGTTGTTCCAATGCAAAATTGGAAAGCATCAAGCTATCCCATTCCTATTCTCATTAAAAATGCAGATGATAAATTAAAAACGTGAAATTTCCAATGCAAGATATTGTAATACGGAATCTATTCAAATAAAATAAGATGCAACAAGTCAATAACATAAGCTGCCATAACAAGCATAAATTACTATATAGTTAACGAAAATAATCGATTAACACAGCTTTTGATCTAGACATAAAGTTTCCCCTACTGTTGAATATATGCCTTTACTAAGCAGGTAGTTCAGGAAATTAAATATGGAGATTTCTTAACCCCTTTCAACAAACTTATTGGTCGAAAGTGAAACCCTAATTCATTTTGAACATGACTCCTACACTATTGACTTCAGTTCTTCCCGTACTTGTATATTTTCATTTTCTCTCATAACCTTTTGAAGTAGCCCATCCATAAACCCATTCACATATTCTTCCATGCAAAGCTAATGCATTGTTAAACAATATTCTGCCTGCAAAAGCACAAAATTATATTACCATCTAGAAATTAAAGCAAGCTTGCCAATGAATACCTTGGCCATGATAGCCATTATTTTACCAATTATTGATTCTTACTTGTACAAAACTATAAGACCACCCAACAATATTAGCCATAAGGAGTCCCTAAAACCCATTATCAGGACAGCATTACAGCTTGAGAGAACTGTAAGCATATCAAGAAAGAAGGGACATGAAGGTGAGGGGACGCAAGAAAGCAGGATGACGAATGCTCATCTTTATTGCACACCATGTCTAACCTATAACTTGCAGTGAGTATAAATATAAGAGCACAAACATAAACTGTGCAATTTCCAAGACAGAACTCTAACATTACAATCAATTGAGAGCATAAAAAAAGGGCACATGCCAAGATGTATCAATGGGGATTGAGAATGTAATAGCACTACTAAATAAAAAACCAGAAGTGTTGAGAACTGATCATCTACTGAGTTCAGCAGCAATGGAAGGTTTTGCAAATGTCATTCTAAGAAGTAAAAACTGAAGTAAAATATAGTACTTTTACAAGTAAAAAAAACACATACAGTCTGGAACATTCCAAGCATTC
The DNA here is from genome assembly GCA_002914805.1 of Parasponia andersonii. NCBI lineage: Eukaryota > Viridiplantae > Streptophyta > Magnoliopsida > Rosales > Cannabaceae > Trema > Trema andersonii. The sequence goes on along the minus strand of JXTB01000504.1, from coordinate 125,376 downwards.
CAGGGATGCTAGCAGCTTGTATAGGTCTTGGCCGAACAATCTGCATCATAAGCCAATAAAGTAAATGCATTAAGTTTACCGTAAAAACCAGGATTGAAATATTCTAAACAGTTAAACTATAAATAATAACCATAGTAGAGATAAATAATAAATCATAGTTGAGAGCCAAATTCAACTTTTGCAAAAATCAGAATACTATCCTCCATTGTAGTACATCCAAACATGATCCATGAATGAAACAAAAACTCCAAGAAAAACAAACACGAAGAAAACAGGAAAGCAAATGCAACATAAGCATACCTTGCCCGTTTTGATTGGAACAATGTCGTCAATAGTAAGTGCTTCACCAGTTATTGGGCATTTTCCATAATCCTAGTGACATGAAAACAAAAAAGGTACCAAAGTATTGTCATATCTAACACTGTGCAAAATTCATACTGGATTAATGCAACTCAAAATGTAAAGGAAAAAACATTATCAATGGCTCTTCCACGTGCGCAATTTTTTTTTTTAATATCCCAAAAGTCCCTCAAACTCGCTTCTGAGGATTTGAGTTGGATCCTCCAGCCGAACCCTAAATCATGAGAGCCTAAAAACACAAGCATACTCCTGCTCGCCCCCGTAAGGAAAATAGAACCCAGACCTCATGATCATGGAAAATTCAAAAGTAAGAACTTGATTCAGAAGAAATAATACTTCACACCCACAAACACACACACACGTGTATGTATATATATATACATATATATATATATTTATACATAAAAGGATCCCAAAGTAGAAAATATAAATTTTATAGGCCTTCATTGAATGAATCTTAATACTCAAGTCCTGTACAGCTTTAAACTCAACATTCAAACTGGTGGTATCTTTCTCCTCCTACCCTTAAAAAGTACCATTCTTGTACTCATCTTCCTTAAATTTCAATACAAAACTTGGCACAATTACTCAAAGTAAACCAAAAAAAAAAAAAGGAAAGAAAAGAACAACAACAACAACAATTCACGAGTTTTACTCCCTTACTTTCCTGCTAACAAAAACGAAAGACGGAAACCCTAGAAAATACATCGATTTGTTATTTTTTTTAAAAAAAATCCGTACCGAGATATGCCTTTCGATTAAACGCTTCTCGAAGAGCAAGCCGGAAGTTTTGGAGACGACGGGCTCTTCCGGCACCTCGCCGGATACTGTACGGACCGATTAAAAGCGCAGGAATAAGGCAATTGTGAAGAGAGTGAGAGAGAAAAAAGCAGTAAAGGAAAAGATAAAGAGGAGAGAAAGGTCGTTACTTGCGCAGTTCATTGTTGCAGTTGCAGGTAGATTTGGGATTTAGGGTTTTTGACTCTGAGGCTTTCGCTCTCTCTCTCTCTCTCTCTCTGGTTCAGCAGCAGCACCACCACCACCACCAGCACTGAGCGAGGAGTCTACTACGAGTAAAGAGAGGGAGTTTTGTGTAAGAGACCGGGCAAGAGTTTTGTAAACCTGGTTGCGTTCAAGAGAGTGGGTTGGAGTTGGACTTATATATGGGCCTCAGTTGTTTAAAGGCCCATTTTAATACTTCGTCCTAAGGTCCACGTTCTACTGGCCCATTAGGTTTTTGTTTTTTGGGAAATATTATTAAGTGGATTTTACTTGGGAAAATGAATCTTTGTCTCACTTTTTAAAAAATAAAACCAAAAAATACAATATTTTCAAAATAATTATTTTTATGTTATGTACAATAGTTAGTAGTATTTTTCTAAATATTTTAGTTACCGGAAATCGAAAAACTAATTTATCTGTTGGAAACTAATAAACCAATTTAGTTATTGGAAACACAGATAGTTTCTTATGACCAATAACTATATTAAAAAAAAAAAAACAATTTGATTACCAGAAATTGAAAAACAAAGGTTATTGGAAACCAAAAAAAAATGTTACTTGAAACTATTTAGTTTACTGGAAACCAGAAACCAATTTGGTTACTAAAAGCTAAATTGGTTTCTTAGTTTTCAGCAATTAAATTAATTTATCAATTTCTAATAACTAAAATATTTAGAAAAATGCTAATAAATATTGTATAGCAAAATAATTATTTTAAGAATGTCATGTTTTTTTTATATTACTTTTAAAAACTTAAATATAAGTGTCTAAATCCCAAATATCGCTTTGTGGGGTTAATTTTTTAGCTTTAAAATTAACTGTGTCTTTTTTTGTTTAAATTTCTACAATAGATTTTATAATTAGAGAAATTCTAAATTCACTATCTTTTCCAGTTTTTTTTTTATTTTACTATTTGAAAAGTAGATTCTACTACACTACAATATCATGATATTAGATATTTAAGTGGAATTTACATGTCAAACACTAAGACTAATAAATGAAAAAGATAGCAGTCCTAAAGCTCCAAATTTGCCCCTAATCTTCTCATGGCTGGTTTAGGTTTGTCTAGTGACTGACTTATTTTATTTGATTCTTTTGACTAACTGATTGAAGTTTATTTATTAATTGGCTGTGTTTTTGTTATGAAAAATTCGCAAGTGTACGAAATTGTAACAAGTAATATAATAATAAGTAAATATATTTTCCCACAAAAATTAATTAATAAAATTTTCTACTAACTACTGAAATTGGATTAACTCTAATTTTATCTAACCAATTAAAGTTCAAAAATATAAAAAGAAAAAGAAAAATACTAAAAATAAAAACAAAAAATAAAGTGCTAAATTAAATAAATCACCAAAAAATATGTAGAAAAAATACCATTGCAAAACAACCTAGGACACCAACTTCACCTTTCAAATCCTCTTAATTTTTTATTGCTTCTTCCTAATCCAATTAATTTATCCAAATGCCAATTATAATATCTTAATATATATTACTAATCTCTTCTAAGACTTAGCAATAATATATTCACTTAATAATTTACTATATTCCTAAGTAAATTAAATTAAGCAAAAGATTCATTAACCTTTATGATCTCTTTTAAAATTGCATAAACTTATGATTACATTCCATAAACTTATGATTACATTCCTATCTCTTACAATTTATGTTATTCTATTCATGGACATATTCTAAACATCCATTTCTAATTTAGTCTAAAAATTCTTAATTAATTAACTGAGTAATCAACTCAATCAAAAGCATTAAGCATAAATAGAATAAACACTTGTAATATAAAATAATTGGAAAGAAAAATTAAAATTCATAGTCATGATTCATTGACATTTTAGAAACAAAATCTAATTCATAATTAAAATAAAAAATAAAAAATTATGATATAACTAAAATGGAAAATAAAAACTAAACAAACGAGAATTGAACAGGATCGCGAATAATTGACCTCTCGGCTCCTCCCTTTCATCCGGTCGTTATCCATATATATAGACTAGTCATCCTTATGTAAAAGCAAAGAACCCCACCGACTTGAAAAGATTAACATTTCCTCTTTTATGTTTTTATTATTATATTTTTATTTGAATCTTAGATAATGATACTACCACTTCACAACTATTACGTTTCCTTAACGATATACGTAAAAGTCTTTAATCTTAATAAAACACGAAAGTCGGTGATTCTATTCTTCAATTGGGCCAAGCTATAGTCAAATGGGCCGAATGGAATAGGCCATTAATTCAATTAAATGAATTGGCTCTTGAACTTTCTCCTGTCATCTTTTTCTAGTTATTTCTGAAAATACCACATTTAGATTTCTTTTCTATCAATATTTCTTAAACTGTTCATTGAATAAATACCCCAAATTAAGATAAAGACTTTTAGAAAAATAACAATTAAGTACAAATTAAGATGGAAAATGTAAAATCTGTAAAATATTGAGGGTAATTTGGACAATTTGCAACTAGTGACATTGTCGTAATTATATCATTTTTAGATTTAAATATTCAAAAAATATGGAATATTTTATTGAATTACAATAATGCCTAAATTTTGCTTAAAAGGGCTTCAAAACTTTCAATTCTCAAATAGAGAGGCTTAGGAAGAGAGAAAAAGAGAGAAAGGAGCAGTTTCTGCCGCCGCCCCCAGTCACTGCACGCCGCCGTTGCCGGGCCCACGGGCCGGCCCGCATCAAAGAGCTGCCACTAATGAAGCCAAAGCCGCTAGTCCTGCCCTGTTACACCGTCGGAAGACGTCGTAGCTGTTCTGCGAAAATTCTGTTTCTCGTGCGACTTTCCGATGAAATTTTCGGCGTCCGACCTCCGTTTTTGACACCTCCAGTGAGTGGAGTCTCGTCTCATTGTCGTCGACCGCCTTCAAATGGTTGTACGCCCAATTTCACATCTGACAAGATTTTTACCACTTTTACCTTTTTAACCAACTTTGTAAAAAGTACGTAATTATTTTGGTTAAGTAATTTATTTACCCGAGATAAAAATATGAGATGAAAAATGATTAAAAATTATGAATAATTATAATTAGTAGAAGCAAAAAGGGTATCCGGTAATGTGGTAACTTTTAAATAGAAAAATATGGTATTTTTCTAACTATTTTCAAATGGTGGTATTTTCTTAAACTTACAAGAATTAGGTCAGCAGTTTGTTAAATCTTGAAATGGGGCTTTTTTTGTGAAAAGAAAAATGTCTTAGAAATTGGCATATTTATAAATAACCAGAATATTGGTATTTTTCTAAAATTCCTTAGAAAAGTGGTATTTATGTAATTTTTGGATTTTTGAGCTTAACTAATGCTCGAGACCTCGAAACTAAGTTCTGACTTCGAATTTGGACTTAATGAGGTCGAGACATAAATTTTGATATAAAGCATGATTATGTTTCGTAGTGGCACAAAAATCGAAATTTCGTGACTCATAAGTTACATTATTTTGTGTCCCACAAGGCGGTCCTACATCGAGACCCGTTTTTGACAAGGTATATATCTAATTCAGTATTTTTGGGTACTCTGAATTCAGTGGTGACCTCCGTTTCTCCATATGAGGCTCTGGTGGAAAGGTAACTTTTTCAAGTGGATTTACTGGGATCTAGAAACTGTCATTCGAATACCCAAGTGACCAGCGGGAGTTTCTTCGAGTATCATTGGCTTGTTATTAATATCATATCGTGGTAGAGATTCAATTACCTGATTTTATATATGTTTTAATTTATAACTGTATTAAAACTTATTTATGAAGAATTGTGATTTTACCATGGTTTGATTAATTACCATAAATTGCTAAGTTATACTAGGATTGGACTATGTGGATTATTATACATATTTTTACAATGTGATTATGGGGGAAAATAGCGGTGTGCTGCCAATGTATAGTAAATCCCAGAATAATTCCAAGATTGTATTTTTGAAGTATGATATGATTTTTGGACGCATAGTTATTATGAACAGTTTCATGTTATACATACCATAGGATCACACACTTGAATTCCATAGTTGTATCACGGTATTTTAGATCACTGGCGAGTTACTACAGCACTAGGTAAAACCTAGAACCCTGCGCAGGTTTTTGACTGATACACCTACATCACGGTATTTTAGAGACCTAGAACACTGCACAGGCTTTTGACTGATACACCTACAGGTAATGTCAAGATGCTAGGCACCTCATACATTACTTAGAAATTGGCAAAATATGATGTCTTCACTCTGCTTCATTGTGAATCTTTTGTTTATATCCCTAGAGTGATACTCTAGTATCTTTGGAATGGTTATATACCAAAAATTCTAATCTCAGAGGTGTTGGGGTTGACATGAGACTAGTGGATTCTGATCATATCAAAAATCTTTGGTTCAGATAGACATTCATTCTTATACTCCTATGTCCATTATGGTGATAAACTACATGAACCTCGTATGTTCTAAGATAGCAATTCAGTATATTATATATTGATTGTCTTAAGTTGACTTCATTTATATGAATAAGAATGTGATATTAATCCCTTAATTTTGATTTATTTTTATTTACTCAGTTTTGTAAATGGTAGTAATGCTTGTGTTGAGATGTTTAAATTTATTGTACTTTTGACATAACATATTGTTTATAAATTGACAAATTGATATAATATGTTGAGTTTGCTTAAAGGTAATATTGTAAGGTTGGCTTGACATTAATTGTATATTGGTAGAATAAATGATTTAATTTCATTTGATATTATTTGGTTATTTGATATTGTTTAAATTAATAAATTATGATTACATTTCATAAAAAAGGCGTTTACTTGAAATAATTTATTTTGCCTATTTGGTAGGTGCATGCTTAGTTTATTGTTCTTCCAAGGTAAAGCTTTTGGAATTAGAAAATTTTTCAAGATTAATAGATTGAGAAAATATTCAATGAATGAAAAATAGACTTGTGCATCTAAATACAATTTTCATTCGGATTTATATTTTCTCTCTAAATATATCGGCTTTGAAATCCCTAAGTAAGAAATTCATTGGATATTGATAATTTAATTAATTTGGAACTATTTACATGATAGGTAACTCGTAGATTTTCAAAAAAAAAAATGATTGATATGATTTGGAATGAAATAGGCTACTATGATTGATAAAATTGCATACCTCTTTTTTTTTTTCAAGAAAACCATGGATATTTTTTTTTTAAAAATATCAGATAGGTAAAAGTGATTTATTTTTTCAGTGGATGTATAGTTTCAAAAACTTATGAGCAATTTGAAGCTGGAAATTTGTGAAATTATACTATTATAAAATTTGATCCTTGGTATTTACAAAATTTAGTTGTGATACTAAATTAGTCCTAACCTATGTTTAATAGTGTTAGTTGGGAAATTCTTTAGACTAAGGAAATTTTTATAAACTTAAAGTTTCAAATATCTTTCTAGATTTGAATGTAGTAGATATTCTTAGTGCTTAATTTATAAGTTGAAATGAACTTTCACATGTCTATTTAAATGTTAGCTTGGAATTAAATAAGGAATATTTATGAAAAATTATGTGATAATTTGAGAAACAAGTTTGGTTTCCTAGAAGACTTTTGGTTTGAATTAATACGGAATGAGCATAAATTTTTAGGAAAATTATGTGTATGTTTGAGATATTATACATATAATACCTTGATTGCATGGATTTTACTAAGTAAAAATATGATAGTGAAGTCCGATTTGGAATCTTCTGTGAATAAAAAGCATGATTGAATTTAAGTCCTAGTTTAAAAGTTTCGTAAAACCTTGATATTATGGATTAATGTGCAATATTAATTGGACATGTATATGTTTTCAAGGTTGCAATTATACGAGTGATTTATTAATACATATATAATTTTGGTGGACCTAGAATTGTTAAGTTTTTGAAAGATGAATGATTTTTCATTGGATAATTCAAGTTGTAACGACCTTACCTTGGTGGTCTTGATTGAACAAAAAGATATCACAAATTTCCAGAAAATTAGTGATATAGGCATTTGGATCGCCATTCGGTAGCTTATTGAATTGTATAGAAGTCTGAATCATTTGAATAATAATTGGCTTGATCTTGAAATTATTAGCTTGAATGGTTGGACATCTTACTCCTAAGGAAATCTCATTGATTACAAACAAAGCATAATCATATAGTGCCCAGTTGTCTGTTCGGTCATCGGCCATGGTGATTAAAACAAAATAAAGAAAAAGCTAGATTAAGACTAAGGTTATTTGGTATTAATATTAGTAAAAGAAAATTCAATTAAAATAATCTTCGGCAACGGTGCCAAAAATTTGTTGTGAAAAATTTGCAAGTGCACGAAATAATAACAAGTAATATAATGATAAGTAAAAATATCATCCCACGGAAATTAATTAATAAAAATTTTCTACTAACTACTGAAATTAGATTAACCTTAATTTTATCTAACCAATTAAAATTAAAAAATAAAAAAATAAAAAAAATAATAAAAATAAATACAAAAGGAAAATGCTAAATTGTATATTTATGGGTGACGAGCGGGTGAAAGGGAGGAATAGAGAGGAGAAAAATAGAGTTTCAGCGAAGAGAGAGCAGAGAGAGTAAAGGAAGATAAAAATAGAGAAAGTAATTGAAGGCAAATTGGAAGAGGAGGCTTGTAACTATTCTTAATTATTCACAACTTTGTTTGATTCTTGTTTGTTTAGTTTTTATTTTCAGTTTAATTATGTCGCAAATTTTTATTTTTAGTTTTGTTATTTTAATTATGAACTAGATTTTGTTTCTAGAATGTCAATAGATCGTAACTATGAATCTTAATTTTTCTTAGTTTATTTTTAATTACAATTTTCTTTATATTACAAGTATTTATTCTATTTGTGTTTAATACTTTTGATTGACTTGATTACTCAGTCAATTTATTAGGAATTTCTAGATTGAATTGGAAGCGGAGGTTTAGAATATGTCCATAAATAGAATAACATAAATTGAATGTGATAGGAATGTAGTCATAAGTTTATGCTATTAAAAAAAAATTATAAAGCTTAATGAATCTTTTGCTTAATTTAATTTGCGTAAGAACATAGTAAATTATTAAATGAAGATATTATTGGTAAGTCTTGTAAGAGATTAGTAATATACATTATGATATTCTAATTGGCACTTGGATAAATTAATTGGATTAAGAAGAAACAGTAAAAAATTAAGAGAATTAGGAATGTGAAGTTAGTATCCTGAGTTATTTTGCATTGGTATTTTCTCTAAATATTTTTTGGTGATTTATTTAATTAGGGAGGACATATTAAACTCATACCATACTTTATAAATCCAAAACACCAACTAATAATTCATTATAGAAAGAGAATCATAACTCTAATGCATATTATCAAGCACAATGTCATTTTCTCAATATCCCAATATTTTTCTCAGCACAAATAGTGTGTAAAGTTTTAGCATACCAACCTTGGAGCTACAACAAATAGAAGCAAAACTTTGGGATCTAAAGCAAAATGATTTCTTTACCTTCAGATTTGGTGCAGAGAGACATGAAGATATACTCGATCAAAATCAAAAAAATACAAACCGTGTGAAAAGGAAAAAGAGATAGTGAGAAAATTGTTCCTTACGTAAAAGCAAAGAACCCCGCCGACTTGAAAAGATTAACGTTTCTTCTTTTACGTTTTCATTATTATATTTTTATTAGAATCTTACATAATGATACTACCACTTCCCAACTATCACGTTTCCTCAACGATATACATAAAAGTCTCTTTAATCTAAATGAAACATGAAAGTCGGTGATTCTATTCTTCAATTGGGCCAAGCTATAGTCAAATGGGCCAAGTGGAATAGGCCTTTAATTCAATTAAATGAATTGACTCTTGAACTTTCTCATGTCATCTTTTTCAAGTTGTTTCTAAAAATACCACTTTAAGCTTTCTTTTCTATCAACATTTCTTAACCTGTTCATTTAATAAAATACCCCAAATTAAAATAAATATTTTTAGAAAATTAACAATTAAGCTCAAATTAAGATGGAAAAGGTATAAAAGAAATTGTATAAATATGAGCGCGTCAGTTTTGGCAGTTGATTGCTTGTTATTTTTTGAATCATTGGTTGAAGTTCAAAAATATTGCATGGTGATTTTCGTACAAAATCAATATACTTCTAAGTATATTTAGTAGTTGCTCTATGGACAACATTGGATTTTAAAATTGCAAGTTTTTATATATAAATCATAAATATTTAAATTTGTGATCAATAACAATATATACATATATATAAATTCAAAACTGATGTAACTAGTCTATTAGTATTGTCAAAAGATGGACTTTATTATGGTTAATGTTATATTTCGAGATAATGGAGATTGATTTGTGAATGTCTAGATCTTGGCTATTTGTAAACTCTATTAATTATGTATCTAACAATGATCTTATTACTAGCAATGCAAACTCTTAGTTAAGAGATGGTTTCTTCGATGGGCGGAGGGATGCCCCGCCGAATTTTGGGGAAAAAATGTTATACATATATATATATATATATATATTTAAAAAAAAAAAGAAATTTGTGCCCCCAATTAAAATGTTAATATGTTAATGTAACAAATATTTTGGCCTAAAATATCAAATCTCAATGGCCGTAAATTATATTGGGCCAAAACTGGGTCTTCGTAAGGAGTAGATTGTGAGTTTAACTTAGAAAATGTGTTTTGAAATGAAACAAAAAGAAAAAAGAAAATAAGATATTTATATGTCACTTAAAAAAAAAAAAAAACTATCCATGAAAGCTCAAACTTAAAGTTGTAGACTCAAAATAGTTCATTAATTATTGCTTCATCGGGTACAAATCAACAAGTCACAAGAGGAAGACTCAAGAGGAGGAGCTAATAACAAAAGTTTAAATCTTCTCACTATTTTTTTTTCCTCGTTTAATTTCTTCTATCAAAGTTACGATTTAATAGAATTAAGGTTTAGAATTACAAATTAAAAGAATAAAAGTAAATAACATAATATGGACTTTTTTTAATTGGTTATTTGAATAGCTTTTTTCTTCTTCTTCTCCATTTTTGGCTGTTGAATTTTAAAAAAAGAGCATGGAAAGATATTTCAAAAAAAAAAATTAGATTGTCCAAATCTTATTAATAAAATTGATAAAGAAGTTATCAAAGAACGTTTTTAAGGAATAAAATTTCATAGGTAACAATTGTAACGCTTATAAAGTACAATAATTTTTTTTATATATAAATATTTTTAGTATTATTTTTTCACCAAAATTTTGGTAGTGTTAAATTAAGTCAGGCCCCTGTTGGAAGAATCTTTTGGCTCTGTCCTAGTAGTTGTCGTTTATTTATCATTCCTCTAATGAAGTGGTACATGCATGACTTATTAAGCATAGATAATAAAATGATGCTTTGTTTTTTTAATTAGACTTTCCTAATTTATTGTAGAAAGCAAATTATTATAATAAAGATTTTATTTAATAAAAAAAGTATTGTGCATTCTAATCTTACAAAACTAAAATGAAAATTATCATTCTCTCAAAAAAAAAAAAAAAAAGAACATTATCGTCTGTTCTGTTGCGTATTTACCTGCTTATTACAATTCTGACATAAAATGTATTCATTGTACAGAAGTTATAAAGTTTAAAGGGAATGACAAATATATTTAAGCTACATTTCGATAACAAAATGCTTTGAAAAGAAATATAAAAAGTCGCTCATACACACATCGAATTTCCTTATTGAATAGGATTACTTTTGGTTAAACTTTGGGCAAGTTATTGAAATAATGTAGAAAAGCTAGCCAAAAAAGTATGTTAATTTCAAGTTAATTGCCTTGTTAAGAAATCCAACTTATTTTGACAGGCAACTAGCTTAGCACATTTAAAGCCTAAAATATTATTAATTTCCAATTCAAGATAGTACAGTTTGATTTTTTTTTTAAATAAATAAATATGCATAGTTTGTTAAATTGAAAACTAAACTAAATCAGTTGGAATTTAAGGATGTCTATTAATTCACCAAATAGATTATTTTCTCTAGTTTTTCTTTTTTAATTAAGGGTATCTGTATTGATGCTTAAAAAAAAAAAAAGAACAGAGAATGATTTAGTTCTCATTATAATGTTTCCTAACCAAAGAAATTGAAGTTGTTATTAAAATGTCCTTACATGCATTCTCATCACATTGAATCGGTAGGTAACTGTAAAAATATCATTGATTTGACTTAATTTGACCCACTACTCTAAAATGATATCACAAATCAGAGGATTGTATTCGATATTCTTTTAAGTTTATTATTTCAATTCTAAATTTTAAAACCATGTTTGATTGATTTGTTAGTTGTATAAATTGAAATGTCAAAATTAGATTGATGATTTAGATTCTTAAAATGAGAATTTCACAGAAGTGAATTGAATTGGAATGATATGCAAATAAAAATATAATAAAGATTGAAACACCAAAAATTTACACTAGTTATATGGTATTATTTTTAGTCATATAACTTTAAGTGCTCTGATTCTATTTTAAAATAAGAAGTAGTTGAAATTCATGCCATAACATATGACGTAAGTTTTTGTTGTAATATTTTGGTGTAATATCATTAGTCATAAAAGTAGTATTAGAACTTGCCTAATTTTTTCTCTTCACTTGCTTTACTTTGCATTAGTAAATAATGCTATATTAATAGTTTTGAAATAGTTGATACAGTTTATTATTTGAAGATTAAAGATTTCATATCATAAGTAAAGAAATTACTTAGTTATTTTGATTTTTTTTCAAGTTTATTGTATTTATAGAAATACCAATTTTGTGGCACATAATGTAGTAATCTAGACCATTGATTCTTTTTTCTTTAATTGCTTTTTTTTTTTTTCTCTCTAATATCCCGGTTGGAGTGTTCTCTGACTAACAGTTCTAAGTTATTGATTAATATTCTTGAGCATGCTTGTGGCCTCCTCTCGGCCCACTTTATAATTCCTTTTCTAGCAAAAAAAAAAAAAAAGAGTAAACTTGTCGTTAAAAAAAAAAAGTAAAAACTACTAGACGTGCCATAAGCATCGGTTGCACTATTATAATCATGGAAGTGTTTACTCTTGAGATTGAAAGTAGCTATTTATTGAATTCTCAAGGAGGACAAATGAAAAAAAAACATTAAGTTATCAGAAGTGGCAACCATTAAAAGCGAAAAGGGAAAATAAAAAAAAGGTTCCCATGTTTTAGCGATATCAGTTTGGATCATGTTAGGAATTCAAAATGTATCACTTTTAGTTTGCTAAGTCATATCAAAATTACATCTTGGATTGGATTTGGTCAAAGTTATATTGTGAGATGAAACTATTACTAATATATGTAGACCGTAGTCAAAATTAATAGTCTAATAACCCACTAAAAACAAATCAAATAGTCCACTACATCCTAATTACTGTAACCAAATACTCAAAAATTATTATTTTTTTTTGAATTTTTTTAGCATAATATTTTAAATTAAGTTTTAGTATTAGACAAATAAGCTGTTTGATGGTAGGTTTTACTTATAATTCGACTACTTGACTAAGGGTTTTTTTTTTTAATTCATTTTCATTTTTTTTTATAAAGAAAATGAAAAAAGTCCATGGAAGGTTTGTCAGAATGCATAATTAACCTCATTTGACATATTGAAGGGGTAAATTTTGTATTCTTAAAAACATAAACTTAATTTCTAATTATGCAATAGAAGATATTATCTGAAGTTATCTAAACAAAATTCTTATTGTTTAAGTTAAAATTTAAATTAGCCCGAGCGAAATAGGAATCATCTAATTACTGAGTATATCATTTTTGTCTGTCTTCTCCGACTTTGAAACAATACTAATCATTTCGAACTTTAATAATGTTTCTCCTAAAAGCGTGAGGTATTAGACGTTCCTAAAATTGGAAATAAACATCATAGGGACATAAACAAGAATATGTTACAAAGAAAGCCCAGAATTACACATCTTGAATAAAAAAGTGGGACACAATATGCATATAATCTCAAATTTCATCTCGAATTGTCCCAAAATAAAGTTTGTAATTATCTGATTGTACATGTGCAAGAGATATTTTATATATGCTGCCCTGAAATTGATTCTCATTGCAAATTGATATTGCAAATATCCCAGCAAAATAAAATTGGGGATTATTCTAATTAACTTTGAGATTTTAAAGTACAAAAAAATTATCTAAGAACAAAAGAAAACACAGGTCAAATCTTGAAAATCCTAACGGTTCAGATGCCCTCTTCCCAGTTTAGATTAAATTCCTTGATGATCAATAGACAACTACCCATTTTTGTCTCCTTAAATTAATGCTAATTAATATGCCATAGAAATATCAAAAACTCAGCATAAAAGTTGGATAAAGGAAATCCTAATTAAGTAGGGAAACTTAATAGCCTAATTAAGTTTATTCATTTGATGTTGCTCAGACATGACAAAGTTCCATGGAGCTTGTTTACTACTATTTATCATGTTTCAACTTAAATATTAAATGTTGATATTCCAGACATTTGGCATCTGTATAGGATTTTATGAATATTAACTAATGCCCCAACCACATACAATAAATTTATACGGCATTCTATTCCGTATTCAACTAAGCAGAATGACATGACTATGTCTCGCCAAGTGTCGGATTCCAACTCGTGGGGAGTAGTACTATTATATATATATATATATATATATATATATATATATATATATATATATATATATGATTTTCACACTTTTCTTATTACCCCAATTAAAAGTCAATTTAACGTGGTTTGGCATATGCATGTGCAAAATCTCTCCGTTGTTATTATCTGTAGAGCTTAATTAATCTAGGTTCTAGTCATCTAGTGCATAATATATATGCATGTAATTAATTATAGGGAACCCTTTCTTTTCAGATTATCCTTGAATCGTGAATAGTCGATATAGAGGTCTCTATTTATGTCATATACGATAAAGAAGGATCAATTTGGCATGGCCTAAGCACAAAAAAAATAACGACTCCGTCAGTTTTAACTTAGAACGTGGCTACGTCTAACGTTGGTAATGTACTAATTAATTACTATCTATTCCAACATGTCACGCAAAATAAGAAATATCACCAAATAAAACAGCACAGACATTTATGAGCACTTTGCAGCATAAAACATTTACTAATTGTGCAAGTTTCTAGAAAATGAGATTAATTGATCGTGTTTGAATCATCACAGACACAATTTAATTAGTAGTAATCATATTTCCTTCTAATGTAGAAGGTCTGAGTCTAAATTTTCATTCCCAAAAATTTGGGGGAAAAAAAATAAGTCTTTGACATAGATTGTAAGTTACGTATGTCGCCAACCCGATAGATCGTCACGAGTGGCCATGTACGTACGTAGCTAGCTGATGATGCCCTAATTGGCGTAGCTAGAATCTTGGAACCGATGCAAGCATGTGAATAGTGGGTGAAACAGTATAAATATGACCTTAGTTCTGCTTATGTCCCTTCATGCTTGGAATCAATCTGTCACGTCTTACAGATGATCATGATAAACAAGTACAACAAAGTCTAACACACAATATATACATCTTTTGATTCCCAGAAAGCGTGAAACTCCATCTCATACGTTCATAACAAGTACGTATACGGGAATCACCTTGATCATGTTGAGGGGAATCTTTCCAGATTGGGAAAAGTTGGAAACCGTTAAGGAAGCAGCACAGCTCCAACTCCAAGTATAGTAGATTAAAAAAAAAAAAAAAAAGGAAGAGATATGGATTCTGAAGTAATTAAAAGAAAAGCTTGACCAGATTAGCATAAGCAAAGTTCCCAAGCGAGTGAGGGTTGGACTAACTTTTACAGAACATGTACACAAGCCACCTTTCTTTTAAACCTAGCTTTTGCTCCAACCTTGGTGAAGATATGGCGCCATGCATAAAACTTTATAGACCTTGCCATTGGACAGGTGTCAAAAATGGTTTGGAGAAAATTAGCTAGGCTCGACTCGAGTCCTGAGAGAGGCGTTTTGTAAGTTAGTGCCAAGGCATCCTAGTACTAACTTAAGGTTTTTCTTTTCTTTCTTTTATTTTTTTTTGTAAAAATATTTTCTTCTGCCATTTGAGCCGACTTTTGGAATAAAGGGGGATCAAAGCCAAAGCATATAGCCACTTTCTGGGTTTGGGTTTGGTCTTTTGTTCTGTTTTATACAGGTGTTAGTCCTAGGTTCTAATCCGATCATGTCTATGGAGTTAAGGGATTATTAGGGCCCAAAGTATATATTAAATGTTATAAAAATATATACATGGCCATAATCTAGTGATATTTTTTTTCTACTTATTTATACATATTTTTTTAACCATTGAATCATTATCTAATAATTATCATAATTTGAGTAGTTGAAAAAAAATATTATTTAATATTTTTCTGTCTTTATATTTTATCATGAAAAATTATGAATTTTAATTAGGCAAAATAATAATTATTAATATCTAGTCGTATATAATATAAATATATATATATATATATATCTCATTTTGTAGTAGCGATCGAGCATCAATATTAAATATTATGGTATATCATGTAACTTATATTTCTCCCAAATGGAGGAAAAAAAATGAGAAATGCATTTGAAGGCTTATATTTAAGTTTCATAAAGATATAATAGGCGGTGTGCTTGTATGCTTCGTCGGATTGATAACTACATCCGCCTTCAAGTAACCATATCCGTCTTTAATGTTTATTGATAACCACATAACCACATCCGCCTTCAAGTAACCATATCCGCCTTTAATGTTTATCGAGGTCTTGCGTTCAAATCTCCGTATATATATATATATATATATATATATGCCACCAATCCAATAGGTATAAATTTAGTATACATATTTTTTTATTGTAAAAAATAAGAAAAAGAAAGAGTATTAATAATGCACGTCTTTTTATGTACTTCATTATAATAATTGAATCACCAATCCAACGGTTAAAAAAAAATACCTACCCATAAGTAAAAAAAAAATACCTATTAGATTGGCAATCTATATATATATATATATATATATATATATATAATGGGCATGACTACATATGAATGTATCATTAAATTGTGATATAGTTTTCATTAACTTAATTTTTATACGTCCATACATATTTACGTCATGATTGTATATGATCATGTGAAAAGTTTAAAGAATATCAGCAAATGATACAATTAAACTAAAGATGTCAAATTGGCCGAGCTCCCTTCGGCGTGATGGTAAGACACGAAATTTTTTTTACAAAGTACTATAAAGTACATGTAAAGTGACCTTAGATCATACCAAGCACGATACAAGGAGTTGGGCTGCGCCAAGCTCATGTTTTTAGGCATTATAGACCGACAATGGCACAACACAATCTTAGATACGGGCACAAGCACAACATGACTCTAGGGCCCAACAAGCACAAGGCTAGATACTTAAAAAATATATATATATATATATATATATTTTTACTTAAAATATTAAATGATTCTTTTTATAATTTATAACATGATAAATGAAATAATACTAATAATTATTACCACATAAGACCAATGACCAAATAAGAATTAATACTGAGTCTTACGTCTAAATTAATATCAATAGATTTATTTTTTTGGAGGATAAATGTTATGTTGGCTCATTATGCTTTGCATAACATGGGAATTAATACAAGCACGAGCATGAAGCGAGAATGGCCCGAGATATGCACGTGCCTATACGTTACGCCGGGCTTGAAATTTTTAAGTTTGGATTAGTATAATCACGTCATGATATTTTGGTGAGCTGGGTCAAGCACCATGAAAAACCCACCAAAAAAGCAGAAGTGGGCTTTACCTTTTGTGGGCCCATTTAACATTCTAAATCAAACGACTAGACATTGTACATGAATGATGCGTTAATATATGTATATATTTATATATCGTTCATTCTGCACTAAACTTTTAGACATTTTACTTTCTGAAAAAGGAAAACGGAAAGAATAATTTGTTCTGTATGGAAGCGCGAAAAAGAAATGGGGAATGGAGATTTCTTAATCAAACTTAACTTTTCAGATAATGTAGAAAAAAGGTTCTAGCTAATCTGAAAAGCTTGGGTCGCTATCAAAAAATTTATCACGAAACCGTGGATTTTTTTTTTTTTCCTCGAGAGGAAGAAAGTGTGAATTATATAGCATTATTAAGTTTTTCTAATTTTCCTTCAAAAAAAAAAGTAAATTTTTTCTAATTTGTTCTAAATAGAAGTTTTATTTTAAACTGCTTTGGGAGCATATATATTACAGAAATATTTGGAATCCTTAATCATCATTGTTCTTTTTTTTCCTTTTTCAATAAATTTATTGTTGTGTGATCTTAAACTTACATTATTAGTTAACGTCAGGAAATAAAAGTCAACAACCGAATTAAATGCGGCAGGTCGCATGAGTGCTCAAAAGTGCGACCTCATCCGAATGATTCAAGTGCGATTAGTAGAAAAAAAAAAAACTAAATCAATCTTCTCTAAATAGAAAATCTGCAAGGAGAAGGAAATAAGCTTCTGAGTAAATATTAGGCAATTGATTTCATTGAAGTTGTTATCCAATTTTGTAATATTACCAAAAATTATATTTTCTGATTATATATTTTCCCGTTTTTACAATTAGGAAACATTAAATCACCTTCACCTATATAAAGGGGGCTCAACTTATAATGGATCATCTCACAGTCATCTCACAATCACTTCAATATACACTTTTTCTGTAATTCTCTCTTTGCTTTCATCTTGAAACTTAGAGAAACTCTTGTAATTCTCTAGAAAATAGTGAAGAATAGTAGACATAGACTAATTTTTTTAGGGGCTAAATCACCATAAAATTATTGTTTCTTTATTTGCGATTTATTAACCATTTTCACACATAAGTCACATCTTACAATTTCTTAAATTTGTTGTTGACAAAACCTCCGTCAATAATTGGCACTATAAAGAGGACTATTCCAACAAAAATTTTGTCTATTTCGCTTTTTAACAATGGAAAACACCAAGAACACCACTACCAGAAATACTGGAGTTAGCCAAAATCAATCTCAAAGTACAACTATTGCACAGGTCGATCCTGCTCAGGATCAGCCTGTCGTGACCATACCAAAGAATATTATTCAGAGACAGGATCGCATGGAGGATGCTCTGGTAAAACTTCAGCATATCACCAATTAGATTAATGATTCTCTACAACGACTTGTTGAAGTACAGATGGTGACTCCACCACAACACGAACGTTCTAGAGATCGTCATACTCGACGATTTGAAAGAGGAATCTGGATCCAAGAGACAGGAAATCGCAACCAACACAGAACCCACTAGGAGTGCCATGCAGATCGCACCTCTAAGGGAAAAGGTAAGGTCACAGACTCACCCCAGGAATTCGGCACTAGGAGTTCAAGCATAGATCGTGATCGTGGACATTCTTCTCATAGAGCTACTATCAACTGTGATCATCTGAGCAATTAGTAAAATCGCCAATCGAGGAGTGTCTTCGAAATGATTAATAGGGAGCTAAGACAAAATTCTATAAACCTAAGACAACACCTGGAATAACGACATCAAAAGACACAGTTATGGGCAATCTATATCGCATCATAATGACCGAAGTTAATCTCGTCGAACTATTTTGGTAGAATCTTCACAAAGGTCTTAGTCGACTTTGTCTAATCAATCTGCCTTATGTCATGATAGCAATGACCAAGGGCCACCCTTGCTACTCGTAAGAGATAATACCTTTTCTCCAAATATCGATATTCATAATTTGAGGATCGCATTAGATGTACTTGTTGGCTGAGATGATGAGCTTGCTGACAGATATCATCAATCGCCATTCAATGAAGAAGTTTGAGCTGCTGCATAATCTGCAGGATTCAAACTTCCCACCATAAATACTTTTCATAGAAAAATTGATTCGTAGGACCATATGGATCACTTTAGTGACCTGATAGAGTTCCATAGAATTGGTGACCTTGTACGTTATAGGTACTTTACTATAACTCTCATAAGTGCAGCAAAGAGGTGATTTCGAAGACTTAAGCCTAGTTTAATCTCGTTTTGGTAACAACTTCAGACTACATTCTTAACATAGTTCCTGGCTGCGAAGAACTTTACCGTTTCACTTATTAGTCTGTCTGCTATTCGATAAGGCCCAGAGTAGACTCCACGATCTTACTTTAATCACTTTACCTTAGAACTGCCTAAGGTCAACAATCTGCTTGAAAGAGGAGTCTTAACTCTAATGATAGCAGGAGTGCGACTAAAGACTAAACTCCGGGAGGAGTTGTTAGAGTGAGAATGCAGGACTCTTGAAGACTTCTACTAGAGAGTTGATCAATATCTAAGGGTGGAATCTTCTTGAGATAATCTTCATAAGACGAAGGAGAAATGAGGAAAAGATAAAACCAAAGATACGATCACAATAACCAATAATAATAATAACAAATCAAAAAAGAGGAAAAATGAGCAATCAACTAAAAAACAACCCGAACCAAAGAAGTAGGAGATTCTAAGGGTTCCCTATGATTCAACAACTATACTGACCTAAGTGCACCTATAGATCATATTTATACGGTCACAAATCAGCAGGAGCATCAACTGGGGCTGATGAGGTGGGATAGGGCAAAATGTGATCCCAATAAATTTTGCTGATATCATAACAACATTGGACACCACACCAACAACTGCTACACCCTGAAAAATGAGATCGAAAAATTAATTAGAGAAAAGTGTCTACGGTAGTATACCAACTAGGATGATGGAGATTTATGTTGATGAAATATTGGTGAAATTGAAGAAAACTGAAGATCACATCAAGTATCTTGATGAGATATTCAAAATTCTTCAAAAGTATTGGATGAAGTTGAATCCCCAGAAGTGTGTGTTTGGTATAGGATCTGGGAAGTTTTTAGGATTCATGGTCAATCAGCGAGGTATCAAAACTAATCCTCAAAAGATCCAAGCATTGATTGGTATGCAGTCGCCTTGTAAATCGAAAGATGTACATAGCCTAGCGAGAAGAGTGCTTGCACTGAGTCAATTTATATCAAAATCAACTGAAAAATGCCAACCATTCTTTGAGATATTGAAGGGATCAAAGAAGTTTGAGTGGACCAAAAAGTGTGAGTAGGCATTCCAAGATTTAAATAAATATTTGGGTTCTCCTTCACTTTTATCGAAGCCAAAGCCGGGAGAAAAGTTGTACTTGTACCTCGTTGTTTCTAAATATGTAACAAATGCTGTATTAATTCGAGATTAAGAAAATATACAATGACCTATGTATTATGTAAGCAAAAGATTACTCGATACCGAAATGAGATATCCAGAGATGGAGAAATTGATACTAATGCTTGACATCGCATCTAGGAAGCTTCGAACATATTTCCATACATACTACATTGAGATTTTTATAAATTTTTCATTGAGATAGGTTTTGCAAGAGCCTAAAGCGTCAAGGAAATTTTTCAAGTGGGCAGTTAAATTGAGTCAATTTGACATCAATTTTTGACCTCACATTGCGATTAAAGTTCAAGCTCTTGCAGATTAAAGATTGAATGAATGCAATTATACGACTTCAACGAGATCTTTATTAAGTCGATCATACCTCGACAAGATCTCTATTCGATCCTTGAGCTCTTCATATTCAAGCTTCTTTATTATATATAAGCTCCCCATTATGCGAGCTCTCCCTCCATATTCGAGCTCCCTATTATAAGAGCTCTCCATTGTATTCGAGCTCCTCATTATCTTTGATCTTGACGAGATCCTCACTCTGTTCCTCAGACCTTCAAGATCTTTGGATCATTGAGTTTTCTATTACGCAAGCTTTCCACCATATTCGAATTTATTATCTTTGACCTAGACGAGATCGTCACTCAGTTTCAGAAAGCCTCGACAAGATCTCTACTCGATTGTTGAGCTCTCCATATTCGAGCTCTCCAAGTATAAGCTCTTTATACTATATGAATTTTCGTCACTACTATCAATAATTCTCCTAAAATCTCTTTATCTCGTATTGACTACTATACGATTACTAGCTCATGGGGTATCTTCATATATTTTGATGACTTCATCAATGAAAGTTTATATATTTTCTTCTTACGATCTATCTTTATTCCTATACGTCGCCTACTTACAGTTTTATGACAGTTATTGCAACACCATAAAACTGTAAGGATTATTCGTCATTCAAATTAAACAATAAAGGCATTAGTCCTTCAATTTATCATCTTGATTTGTCTTATTCTATTAGTTTGTCTTTTATAGCTTTATGGCCTTCTTTGAATACTATAAAACTCAGGGGGTAGTGGGATCGGATCATTATATCTTACTCGCTTCCTAAGAAACTATGCAAACGTTCATTTAGAGAGGTTCGAATTTTAGATCTCCAAATTTTTTAAAATTTTAGGATTTTCTCCCTACTTCATGCCATAGCATGTCGTATTATGTAATTTTCTTTGAACACAAAAGTGGCTAAGCAAAATATCCATAGTTCGATGTGATATATTGCTATAAACCCTACTTTGCCATAAATCTTTTGGAAAGAAATATTGAGTTCGCATCACTCATACTTATTGTTTTTTTTTAAGTGACAAACTTATTCTAATGCTTAAAACTTGTTTTAAGTTAGTTAGATTCGAATTGTAATAGCATACCGATTAGTCACTTAGTGATTGAATGTTTGGTTAAATTATGCGTCTTTATATTATTATGCGATGTGTTTTATTTATTTTGCAGGAATAAAAATTTGACAAGAGGAACTGCATATATTAAAGCTCGCACCCTTGTTACAAAAATAAATGGGACAAGTCAGCATTTTTCCTTAGCTATACATCTTTGTTTTTTTTTTAAAAAAAAAAAAAATCTATTATGCAGGTGCATCCCCTCCTTTGTTGGCAGCTTCTGCGGCTTCATCTTCCTTCTAGCTCTCAACAAGTTCGACCACATCTTCACTAAGGAAGGAAAAGTCGAACTCCGGATACTCGCAAAAAATGTTGTAGATAATGGTCGATGAGACGATATTGCTGGCTTTTTCTTAGAGCTCTTTATCTCCAGTGGCTTTAAAATCTTCAATAGTTTTGCAACCTGTCTCCTTGGTCGCCTCCTTCAGAGCATCCGAATGTTGGGAGATGGTCTTCTCAAGCTCTTTTTTCCTCTCTTGATGCTTTTGCTTTTCCAACTTCTCCTTAGACAGAGCTTTCTGCAGCTATTTCTTTTTTGACTCGAAGGTATTTTTCTCGTCCTCGTGAGTCTTCTTCAAGTCCTCGTATACTTGGTCCATTTATTCAACCTTTTCGCCCTTCTCCATGTAGTCGAGGATTGGGACATACCTCAGTACAACAGCTACAGTAGTTTGAAATATAACAATGGTGTCAGAAAAAGGGAATGTAGTACATATGAATAAAAGAGAGGAATCTTACATTAGCCAGTATTTGCATTGTAGCACTAAATGCGACCTTCGCTGGTCGTCACTTCATCCTCTCCCAACCTTCTTCGGAGGTGAAGCGATCGATGAAGGTTGCGCTCAAGCTTGCCTTTCTGGCAATTGATGAAAGAGAGTGAGAAACTCTTCGTCCTTCTTAGAAGAATAAGCTAGTTCCTTATTTGAGGGATCAGGCTGGCTTGTAGCTTCGGCAGGTTGAGGAGGAAGTGAGCTTTGAGGGACATTTCTGAAGGTAACTTTTCGTATTTTAGAAGTATCGACCTTCTCTTTCCTTTTCTTCAAGGAGGGAGGCGTGCCTTCTGGTGTCTTTGATTTGGATCTTGAGCCTAGTGTCAAAGGAAGAGCTTGCAATCTGCTGCTAATTATCATATCTACATAATGGTATTATGGTTAGTATGCAAGGAGTAAGATATTATAATGCGAAAGAAAGAAAGTTATTTTACCTTCAGTTTCTGAAGGTGTTAAAGTAGGTTGTGGTTGTTTTGAAGTAATACGTTGCAAAACTGTTCGCTTATTCGAAGAAGAAATTTCACTTTTTTGCTTCTTCGAGCTAGAGGTTCTTGAAGTTGAAGGTACCTTTCATTTCTTTGAGCTCGAAGGCTTCGATGGACAATTGGTAGCTGCAGGAAAAGAAGCTCTTTTCGGAAATAACCTGCAAGTGACCAAGTTCTTGGTTGTCCCAAGTTTATAGTATAATATATACAAGCCTACTATATATCTATAAGTATTTGGAGTTAATTGGAAAGGGACTACACCATAGTAATCGACTATTGATTTAATACATAGGTGGAAAGGAAGGTGGATGCCGCATCTGAAAATGAGGCGGTTCCTCGAAAAGGTGTATGTAGTCGATTAAATTCTGTAGGAAGTCGAAGAGGCACATTGGTTTTGTAGTCACGAACAATCTTCTCGAGCTTGTTTGTGGTACAACTCGTCTTTATGCTTGTGTATGACTAGTCACCCTGCACGTAATTGAAGTCCATGGAGAATGCTAATGTGTCCCTGATGTGCTGAGGCCATTGATCTTGAGAGAGATCGCCAACGCGAGGACTGCTTTACCTAGTCCCGATTATTTCTATCTTGAGCTACCACTCTAAGTAATCGTCGAGATCAATCGAACTAATGCTCATAGGAAGAATGATGATTCCCCTGAGAATATATTCCCCTCCCTAAGTTCTTCGCTACTAGACATCTGAAAGAGAAACATGGGATATATTTAATCCTATACGAGCATTGGTCTGTAGGTACATTTATAATTTGTATTTATAAAATTAACCTAAGTGCGATCTAGAAATATGCATACTGGTTTGTTTATTATTGTAGGTATACTCGCTATGTGCGAGCAGTTTGAGGCCAGAAACCCTAAAATTATACCAACTTCACGCTATTCATCTATCTTGGATTTGTTCGAGTTTTTTCTGATCAACTTGTTGATTCGTTTATCTACTAGTCTAATGTTTCTATCCTATAAATTCGAGTAATTCTTCAAGCAATTTGTCATTCATTTTATCATATTCATATTTATTGTTCGACTTGAACAAAATTTAGGTTCAATTCAAAACCTATAGTTCTATAATTTTCACCTACAAACCCAGAAATTTTAGAAAAATCATAGATTTTATATGGGTTTCGTCTAATTTATATGTCGAGAATAGTTATTGACATTCAATCAAGGATCTCATATTTTTAGTTCTAGGCATTTCTTGGTTCAGTGAATCATTGAATTTACGGTTCAATCCAGTTCAGAAAGATGAAATTCAGAAATGATGATTATTTAAGTTTTTGAAACAATCTATGATTTATAAAAATAGAGAAACAAGAGAAAAAGGATGCCAACCTTTTTGAAACCTAAAAAATATAAATATTACTTGAGAGATTCTGGTGATTGAACTTCACCGGAGAAGATGAACTGAGTTCTGAGTCTCGTCTGGTGTTGGTTGTTGAGGTTTTTGTCTTATGAAAATTTTGAAACATTTCAGAGGAAATGAAAATAGAAGGAAGAAAAGAAAGGGTTTCTTCCTTATATATCTCAAGATTCATTGAATCTCGGTCGTAGGATAAAAAGTTAATTTTCGAGATCTAATGGCTTAAATTCACACGGAATAGTTGATTTTCGAAATTAGATCAATTAGTTTTTGAAATATAAAAAGTTTTGATTTGAACCGATGGCTGACGTTATTATCATCATTAAATCTACTTGAGAAATGGAAAGGTTTCCTCAAGTGTCACTAGTTTCTTATAGAAAGTGACACGTGGTTGCGTCTGTCAAAAATAAATACGCGTGGATTCAAAAAGACATGATTCGAGAGTATCTCTTCGAAGGTTTTAAGATGATCTCATAACGTCACATTCTTAAGCTCGTACTTGTCTGAATAGAAAGCTCCATTCAGCCTTAAAAGACTGATGGAGCTGAGGGGGCAATTGTTGTACGATTTTAAATCTATATCATTAGTCAACGCCAGGAAAGGAAAGTGAACGACTGAGTTAAATGCATCAGGTCATATGTGTGCTCAAAGTATGATATCCTCCAAATGAGTCAAGTGCGACCAGCATAAAAGGAAACTAGATCAATCTTCTCCAAATGTAATATCAGGCAATCAATTCCATTGAACTTGTTACCCAATTTTGTAATATTACCCGAAACTGTATTTCTGATTATGTACTTTCCTGTTTTTTACAATTGGAAAATATTAAGTCATCATTACCTATATAAAGAGGAGCTCAATCTTATAATAGATCATGTGACAATCACGTCACATTCATTTTATTATATACTTTCTCTGTAATTCTCTCTTTGCTCTCACCTTAAGACTTAGAGAAATTCTTATAATTCTCTAGAAAATAGTGAAAAGCAGTAGACTCATCTTTTTTGAGAATCACTATAAAATTCTTATCTCTTTATTTGCTTTGATTTATCAACTCTTTTCACTTACAAATCACATCTTGTAATTTTCTCAATTCGTTATTGACAAAACCTCCGTCAACATTCAGTTACTATACCTACAGAATTTTGGGAATTTTACAATGGTTTTTTTGCCTTGAATGAAATGTTATTAAAAGGTTGACTGGAAATTATAAATATTCATATGATATTAAGTTATTTTTTAAAATTAGAAGGAAGAAAGCTTATATGCACGTAATATTCAATTTTAGATTTTTTTAATTCATTCAATTATAGAATTAAAGCAAGCATGTATGCAATCTAAATTAAACTGTACTTTATATTTTAATTATTTTCAACCTTCTGTAGCATTTAAAAGTGAGGCCACTGATGCTGATCAATATTGAAAAATAATCTCCTTTAAACAAATATATGTTTATATATATATATATATATATCATGGTTTTATAAACGAGAATATCCTAAGTTTGATAGGAAGGACTACAATAATGAAACAAATAGTACCGGAGATGCATACTAAGTATACTGAATTTTATTCTTAATAAGCACATATGATAGTGCACAAATACCACGCAGGAGTGCTAGGGACAGTTAATTTTAATTCTTCCAATCTTAAAGCACATTTACTTATTTTCAGTAAGGAAACTACTATTTTTAGTAGCCAAAAAATTATCAAGAAAATTTGTATGAGCCTATGAAACCCAAAAAATGAGAAAGGTAGCATTAATTATAAGCTAATTAATACAACTATTTTGAGTTTCAATCTAGAGTGTTAGCTTTAAAATTGGTTCCAACTAGAACCTGAAATTACCAACATTAACTAAAAAAAGGTTTCAACGTCAGTTTTAACACACGCTTGATGGAAACTAATGCCATTGCAAGGTGATGCTGAGTATGTTACTTTTAGGCAGAATCGTCAACGAGAATAATTCTAAGATATCTTAATTAATTTATCAAATCTTTAATACCAAGTACTAACACATGTGTAAGTGAGTTGTTACTATTTAATAATAAATTTATTTGTGATAAATTTTATATGTATTTTTTTCCCCAAAAAAAAAAATTCTACATGTATTGATATAAAAATTTTGATAAATTAGATGAGATACTTTGTATTATTCTTTATACACAAGAACAATAAAAGTGCATTTATAGTATTCCGCAATTTAATAAATGTGAGAGATCGACCTGCAATTTTTATGTTTGATCCTAAACCGTCATTAATGTGTTTTGCTATAAGCTACATGTATGCCTATAACATTGCTCATATTAAATGAACTTCTTTTATAGATTGAAATAGAATAATTACCTCCAACTTGTAGAATCTAGACTAAGTTTGAAAAAAATAAATAAATAAAAAAACAGTTGAGATCCTTAGGATTATGATCTAATACGCCATTTTTGAAATCAGTGTTTCCCAACTTAGATCCCAAAATCACCTGACCGAGGTATTAAGCGCAGGTAAGCAACACATTATTTGAAAAAAACAAAATAAAATAAAATAATGTATTATTTTTTCTATAAAAAAAAAGACGAAGAATTTGTCCCCCAAAAAAAAAAAGAAGAAGAAGAAGCTATTATTGGATAAATTTGAAAAACATGGGCTATTCTGGGAATTTAAAATAAAAAGCAAAAAAACANTTACAAGTTTAGGACAAAGCTCCTTAATATAACAAATTCAAAATAAATAAATAAATGAAAAAAGAAAAACCCGTCCGAGGCAAACGGAGCCAGGTCAGGCAGAGGCAGAAAGAGCCCAAGTAGCGGGAGAGTTCAAAGTACCAAGTAGTGGTGAGGCGTGACCCTCGGGTTGACCCCTGCCCCAAAAGATTAGTGCCATTATGCCAAGGTGGCCTCCGTACGGCCTTGTTACGGACAGCCAAAACCCACCTTACCAAATATGCCCTTTGTCTTCGACTATATAGCTCTCTTCTCTTTCCTATTAACTGTTACTCTTTGCAACCTTATAACCAACCCCTCCATTTTCTTAGCTTGACTTTCCTTCTTTTTCTCTCTATAACTCTTTTGGCTTTGTTTTGTTTTGTTTTTTCATGGAGGTTTCGATGAGCTTTACGTCGGATAAGCCTTTTGTTTTAGTTCCACATTGAGCTCGAGACAGAGGAGGAGGAGGAGGCCTTGTTCGATATTGTTGTTATTACATCTTCTTCTTCTTTGCTATTTTAAGGGAGTTGTTTTTGAAGGTTGTTGAAGAATACCCACCAAGGAACAAGAAAAAAAAAAAAAACAAAACAGAAGAAAGAAAAGAAAAGAAACCCATGTTGCAGGACGTGATTCGTCAGCCGGAGATGCTTCCCGTTGTAATTTTCTTTCTTTATAGCTCATTCCCAAAAGATGAGAAATGTGTTTTGTTTTGTTCAATTTCCATGCATGCAATCTTTTTTTTGTCTTATGTAAGATTGGTCTCTTTTGTATATTGTTTGTGTTTTTATGTTTGTCTCTTGTTCTCCTTGCAATTTCTTGTGCTAGAAGTGTGTGTGTATATATATATATATATATATATATATATATATATATATGTGTGTGTGTGTGTGTGTCTATAAGATATTGTATAAGTGCCTATGTGGGCTTGATTTGTTTTATTCATTAATTGTTTGAAAACATACTTTTATTGCATGTGTTCTTTAATGTTCTTTTAGGATATGATTATGTTTTCCCAAAGTTGAGTCAAGTGGGCTTGAATTTTGATTTCTAACCTTTTTCTCCTCCTCTTGTTTCTCGTTTTGAATTATATGCTGCTTTATAGTCTACAATGTTCTTACATTTTCTCAGATGGCTTCAAAATCCCACAGAGAAAATTCAGTGGATTTTGGAACCAGTAATTAGGCCATGACTTATCTAATAAGACCGGCTAAAATCTCCAAAAGAATTTGTCCAATTGAATGAGTTTCATTAAGCAAAACGGTATATTGACCAGGTCAAAAAAGAAAGCCAAAGCAGTTCCTTCCAAAAGTTTGCCACTAACCCAATTACGGAAAAGTACATATTCATTTCTTTGAACAAGTTTTTCTTCTTTCTTTCTTGTATCAAATATGCAATTGCCCACTAAACTGTCCTTTTCTAAGAGCACCAATCACCATCACTATATAGTATTCTAATCCCGGATTTTTCCTTGATAGTAATATCAACTCTTCTTTGATTATTGTGGAATAATATTAGCTTTATATGCTTCGGGTATAACCTGTCTCAATCTTGGTTCGTATTTGTGCATTTTAGATTTTCGATAGATGAGAAAAGCCCTTATGGACAAGCATTTAACATGGATAACTAAATTGGTTGTTTTCAAGTGCTTTTCCATTCTAAATGTTTGTTCAAACCAAGCTGTTTCTATATATTGAATAAAACTAACATACCATGTTCTCCCCTTCTCTGTCTACACCTTGATTTTTTGCAAAAGATTGGAAACCATGGCCGACATGTCACATGAGGCACAAATTCACATCTTTCTACTTTGGAACACAATATCTACCATGAGAGCCATCCTCTTTTGGATAGTTTTAATAGGGTTCAATTGATCAATATATCGACATGGAAGATCAGTTAATGGAAACCAGACTAATAACTTGGTAAATAGAATGTCATGAAGTTATGCTTTTCTTTCCTCCTCCTTTTTTTTTTTTTTTTTTAATTTTGTTTCATGAGGATGAGATAAAAGAGTTCTTCTAGTTTTGATTTGGGCCCCATAGGAAGAAGTATGAAGAATTATACTTCTCGTTTGCTTAAAGCAAAGGTCAGAGTATAAGTTGATGATGATGAGGCTTTAATTGTATTATTGTTAGTTATGTTAGTGTTGTGAACGTTTTTGTGTTGTTTTGCAGGATGATATTTCCAGCCAGATAAGTGCTCAGATATTTGAGTTCTGTGATCATGAACTATTCCCCGAGACCCTTCAGAATTCTGATGAGGTCACTTCTTGCTCAAACTGTTGCTATGAAGAGAACTCATCATATGCACCAAATTTTTCACTGCCTCAAGATGTAGAAAAGTTCACTAGCTACCTTGATAACAATGGCAATACTGACACAACAATGGCTGGACCGATCCCCACGGCCACTAGCACCCCCACCAATACCACTAACAACAACACTAACAATAGTAACAATATCTCAATCATATTTGATTCACAAGAAGAAATGGACAATGACATATCAGCCTCAATTGACTTCTCTCCATCCCCTTCCTTTTCTGTCCCCCCATTAATCCTTGGAAACCAACAAGACCAATTTGATTTCTCCTCAGTACAGCCACAGATTTCGCTAGCGGATTCTGTTGTTGATGGATTTTCACAGTACCTTGTTGACCCGGTTGGCCATCTTATGCCAGCTTCATTGCCATCAGTTCTCGAAGAGGATTGCTTGTCTTCGGTGCCGCCTTATGTGCCTCTGAACCCTTCTTCCCCCTCTTGCTCTTTTCTTGGCCCTGCCATAAACACATACTTGCCTGCTGGCACCATGAATACTGCTGCCTTATCTGTTGACAGTTCCGGGATTTTTAACAGCAGTATTCTCATGGCTTCTGATTTGCAGCCACAAGAGTTGGACTATCAAGGGGACACTGGTGGAATTTATTGTACGGATACTATGCAGCGGGTTTTCAAACCCGGTGAACTTCAGGTACTAGCAACTCACAGCACTTGGCATATACTTGTCAGTTCACTCAAGTTGATTAAATCTTTTTCAAGTTTTGAAAACAGGGTTTTAGTGAAGTTCATACAAAGAATGAGAAGGTAAGAGTTGGACATAAGTTCTTAAAACTCGTAGAGAGAAAGCATTGATAGACGATCAGAGCTTAGTTGATTAACGAATTTCTGAACCTGTACTTTTGGGAAAGTCCTTTAGGCTTGATGAACTTTAGAAATTGACTAAAATATAACTTGCCCCTGTAATAATAGTCAGGCCAGAATCTTTTAGTTGACCAATCTATAATTTAAACTAGCAATTGAAGGCAGTTACAAAAAGGTTGGATCCTCAGATTTGGGGACTTCGATGGAGGGTTATTGTTCCTCTTTGAAGTCCAATATGACCACACCAACTGTATTACCTTCTCTTATATTCTTCTTGAACTTTGACTCACTTGCATGAGTAAGAAAGTAGGAACTATTGGCTAAATGGTAGGATCTAATGCTTCCAATTATGTTGTACTTGTTCTAATCAATACAAAACATTGAAAAAAGAAAAAAAAAATTAAGAAGAAATGGTATAGTTGTTGCATTTTGCAATAGAGGGTAATGCTTTGTATTCTTCTTGAAATTTTGATTTGCTTCCCTCTTTGAAAAAAAGGCACTTGGAAATGAGTCTCAGCAATTGATGGGTGGGGCTGGGAATTCTACTTCTTTAGCAACAGATATTCCAAATATGGGAGACCAAACATTCAAAGTAGGAAAGCTCTCTGTTGAACAGAGGAAAGAAAAGATCCACAGATACATGAAGAAAAGGAATGAAAGGAACTTCAGCAAGAAAATCAAGGTTGTCTCTCTCGTTAATATCATACCTTTATACATCTTCTCTTTCCCTTGTGCAAAAATATCCTTTATGCATGTAACTACGAATGTTTCTGCTCTATATTAGGCATAACAATACTAATGGTGCAAGTAAATCTGCAGTATGCTTGTCGAAAAACGCTTGCAGATAGCCGACCTCGAGTTAGAGGAAGATTTGCAAAGAATGATGATTTTGGAGAGACCCCAAGAACTGTTTCTAGCAATCATGAAGATGATGATGATGAAGAAGTAAGATCCTGATCCCATATGATTCTATACAGACAGACAATGTTTCATGTCTTTCCAAATTTTTAAAGTTAATAGGTACCAGTTTTTCATTTTTTAGAGATTGCCCATATTATTTTTTTCAAACTAACATCAGTTCATTGTCTTGTACAGGTCGTTGTGAAAGAGGAGGACGATATGGTTGATTCCTCAGATATATTTGCTCACATTAGTGGAGTGAACTCCTTCAAATGTAACTATTCCCATCCAATCCTGGATTTGATTTAGTTTTCTAGTATTAGACCTATCTACCAATTTTGCAGGACCCTGTTTCAACTAGGATTTCAATATCCTGGCTTAATAAAAACTCAATAAATGGGTCATCATATATCTATATATATGTAAAAAAATCGAGTCAAGCTTATATGTAGAAAGTGAATAACAATGTAGCTTTTGTAGATATTATCCAAATGTGCCAACTTCAGATTCCTTATGCTGTTCAATCCTTTTGGCATTTTACCTCCTTAAAATTCTAGTGTAACAAGTTTCCTGCATTTTGTTTCTTGGTATATATTTTCTTTTATGATATAGACTCATTAAAATGCATGTAGCACAAATATTTCTTCAGAACACGAGAGTTTTCTAATAAGCAATAGCAATAAGTTTTTGTGACGTTTTGTATTGACATCACTGGCTTTAGTTGTCAATGTTCGTATCATGGAAAAGGAGGCATTAAGTACAATTTACTTTTGATTCCACTTTTTTTGTGGATGAAACATAAATCTCTAGATATCGGTTCGCTTTATGCATTTCTAATAATATCATTTCATTAATATCAATCTTGATTACCCCGTGACCTACACCATTTGGCTAGAAAAGGCAAACAAAGGAACAAACATATCAAGGCTAATTATTGCTTTTGAAAAAACAAGAACAAAAGAACAAAAACACACACACATACACTTACAGTTGAAACAAAACCAGAGCACATGACAACGAAAATTATGAAAAATATGTGTACTCAAATTAATGTTATTGAGGGCCAAGACAATCACGTAAAACAAACATGTTTGCAAAAAAAACACCAAAAGGCCATCTGTGTTAACAGAAAGCAGGCCCATATTATTGCTGCCCTGGTCTGTAATTTGTAGTAAAACTTTCCTTTGCTGATGACGGTACAAATTGCCAAATTGGCCTGCATTCTTGCTTAGCAATAGCTCTTATTTCTAAAGGGTATGATCATTTTAGAAACAAGAGACTGTAGTTAATGCTTCCCGTTTCTACATGGGTTATATGCGCCTTGTGATCAATCACAGTTATCTATTGGATAGAAGACATAGGGCTCACATGGGTTCTATAATTATGAAGCACATACGTATGGGCTCTATTATAAGACCCACCTTAACAGAGAATTTTGATGCGTTAAATCGTCAGATGTATTAGACAATAGCACATTCTTTAACTTTATATTTTCTTTTGGTTGTGAGTCTGACATAGTGTTTGGCTGAGCTTAAAAAATTCAGTTAAAGTGCAATGGAAGAGAACTAAAGAACGTTAATCATTTAACTCTGGGTTTATGTAAAGTACAAATTTGCCGATCCACAAAGGAAATAGGGATTCAAAGGAGTAAAACTGAGCCCATTTCACTAGTTGTTTTCTTTCCTTTTTCATTTCACTCGTGGCCATGCATATAAACACTATATGATATGCATATATATAGGGTACTAATTTGGTAGGTATTTTTTTTTCCTATCATTTTAGCAAATAAAAATTCATTATATATATAATTTTTATAATTGAAAGTAATAAAAAAATAATAATAATGATATACGTCTTTTTATAAATTTTGTTATAATTTTTTGATTACCGTTAGATAATTATCTAAAAAAAATATCCACGGATAAAAAATATACTTATTGGATTGGCAACCATATATTAGTAACCATATATGTATATATATACATATATATATATATATATATACACGTTTCGCTTAATCGCTTAAATCTTAAACAAGTAACTTTAACATGTGGGGCAATATGATTTTCACTCATTTTCATTCTATGCCATTTCCTCCTACAAATAACTTTAATCTAAGTAACTTTGCCAAACAAAAAAACTAACTTAAATGCTCTTAGGTTTAAGCTAAAATCATAACTTCCTATGATTGTCCTCTTTTGGTGGAGGGTGCAAAAAAGTTTAGAAACCAAAACAAAAGAAAATGAGAGGGGTTTTAGAGAGAGACGCTATGCTTTCTCTCTAAAATTGAGTTTGATGTTTTCCTCCACCAACGATTATTCTTCCCATAACAGCTCCTTCTCACTCCTTCCGTTAACATGTGCCTCTCTTACTGGGGAAGGAGGCTTTCTCTTTTTTCGGTATGAGTTTTTCTCAGATTTTTCTATCTTTTTAGTTTTATTGTCAAATAATCTTCCCATTTAGGAATGTAATCTTCCACTTAGATCTAGGGTGGTCTTAGTACACCTAGATGCTAATATATGATGGTGTGTGTGGTTTGTAGTTTTTTCTGTGGTGGTGTGTGGTTTATTATTTGTTATTATTATTTTAGTATAGAATTGGATCTATAGTAGTTTGTAATGGATCTCATTGTATGGATATTTTTAATATAGTTTTCACCCAAATATGTTCAAATTTGGACGGTATATATGGTAGTATTTGCCTTTTAATGATTCTTTGATATGAAGCGAGAGACACTAATAATGAATGTTGAATGAAGGATCACAATATTCATTAGTAGTTTGTAATGAATCTCATTATGTGAATCTTTTTAGTATAATTTTCACTCAGATATATTCAGATCTAGATGCTGTATATAGTAATATTTGCCCTCTGATAGTTCTTTGATATGAAATGAGAGACACTAATAGTAAATGTTGAACAAAGGGTTATAACGAGCCAAGAACTGATACTTAGAGCTCTATTGGAGTACACAACAACGGTGATATGCACAAATCTCCTTATCTCAAGTTGATTTCGCAAAGATCCCAATGCGTAAATTTTCTCCAAAAGCCTTATTCAGTTTTTTACGATCGTCTGTTTTGTAATCAAAAACTCTCTTATGAGTATTGCACTATCTTCTTATTTATAATGAAAGTATTTTTCCTTCGAAAAAAAGAAAAATAGTAATTTCCTAAACACCGTCGCCATGGTATGAAATTTATTCTAGGCTTGTAAAAATAAAAGTATGATGAAGGCTCCCTTAGGCCGGGCTTGCTTGGGTATAATACTGATTTCCGTTCTTTTTTATTTTCATTTAAATAAAAAAAATGATATGATTTTCTCAGGAGTTTGCTTAAAAGAGAATGACAACTCAAACATAGGCTCTACAAACAGAAAAAGTTTGTTTTGGCCTCCTCCCTTTACTTATCTCTTCGATGATAAGTAGCGATAATGTGCCATTTTATTGTCTGCCAAGGGATATAATCTGAAAAGTATTTATGTTCGTAGTTAATGAAGTGGACTCTTATGTTTTGGAATAATGTAGAATTATCTCAAAAATCAAAACCATGTGATGTCCTGTAATACAAAGATAATATAAAATGCAATTCTTGTCCCCCAAAAGAAAAAATAAATAAAATTGCAATTCAAATCAAATGAGAAATTGACTTTTGGTTCCTATGTTTTAGGTTTTTTTATTAAAAACAAAATAAATAATCAACAGTTATGAAGGTCAGAATCAAATCCCAAATGATCTATATTTGAAAACAAATAAGGCCTAGAAAGGTAGGTTTGTAAAATAGTTCAATAAAGCCAACTTCCAGCCAGTAAATAACAAAATGCCTTCTTGACATTTTTTTTTTTTTTTGAAAGGGAAAGCCTTCTTGACATTTTTTTCCCAAGGTAGTTGTAGTGACGGCTCCCTTCTTGACAAACAAGCTTTTCTTTGTCAAACAAGATTTTAAGGCCAAGTTCATCCATTTAAGCCCCAAATTGTCCAATTCAAGAATTCAGTTGGTCCCAATGATTATAATTTTTCTTTTTAATATTCTCACTACCTGAAATTTCGGATGTAGACAAATATTTGAAAAAGAAAAATACAGATAACTACTACCCTATAGCAGCCGAAAGTAACAAAGCAAACATATTCTTGTATTTTTTTAGAAATTTTTGGAGGGAATCAGGAACATATGCTATGTGTTGAATCAAGTTTTTATTAGAATTCATCATCTGTTAAGCCAAGTTTGAAAAAAAAAAAAAAAACAAAAATGAAAAAAAAAAAGAATGAGTGAGTGATAGGTGAAGTAACAAGCCGTATGTTTTATTGCTTAAGGAAGATACATTTTATATTTCAACTTTTAAGTAAGCACCAATCATAAGAAAACTTTTAAGCTAAACCCAATTAGATAAAGTGGTCTAAGTGAGGTGTAGGTATTACTTGATCATTGTGGAAATTAATTACACCAAACAATATAGATTAATAATTCATAAATGATAGTTAACACCAAATGGCATAGATGTCACATTAAATTCTCTCTCATGATGCCAAAGTCTAAAAGGTCAACGTATGCCATTATGTACATTTAAAATGAAATATCATAGCTTTGAAAAATTGAATTGCAAATGCATGATTGTTTATCGTCATAAGCAACATCTGTAAATCAAATTAATAGTGGAGGTACCATTTCGTTTGTCACATCTCCACTACGCATACTTCCACTTACGGAGTTTTAGCTTTGAGACCACCAACCACTATTTTCCCCAAAACTTAATTAATTTTCTAAAGAAAAACAAATAAATAAATAGATACTTTAGGCCAAATTCTTATCTTCTCAGGACAGGCCATGTCTTGTCAAGTTGCCGTTTTGTAACATTCAATTACTATTAATGATACACGTTTACTTATCATGAAGAATAACGACAAAGAGTAATTTTTAAAAAAATTTACGATAGTTAATGTGGTAATATGTAACATGATTTTAAATCACATGTCATTGTATTGACGCGAAACAACGCTATCTAAAGTGGTAATATTATTTAGTATTATTAAAAAAAAAAAAAGAAGATTGTGTCAGTCGACATAATAAAATTAGTGTAAATAATTAGTGTTCTTAGTAATATTATACTATTAATCGTAAGGAGAAAAAAAGCATAAATATCAAATTGTTATTCTTCTTTTTTTTTCTTCTATTTATTAAGAGTTAAAAAATTCCCTGAAATATGTACTCTATGTAATTTAAATCATGTCTTTTGGCATCTAGAAGATTATACGATTCAGATTTTAAATTTCCAAAAATTTGCATGCTCCACACACAAAAATAACCAATTTATCCATCATTTAACAATGAAACTGGATTAAGGCTTGCTTAATTTTCCGAACATGTAAATTATATTACAAACTTGCTAACAATTAAAACCTTTAGTTTAATTTATTTTTTAGTCTAATTAATTTTTCATTTATTTTGTTTGGTAACGAGAATATAAGGGGCAATTTTAACTTTTAATACCATACAATAAGTCAAAATATGCACAGAAGGTATAAAGTTTTCGAAATTTGAAATATAAAAGTATAAATTTAGGTATGCTAGAACACATAATTTAAATCGTAGAAAGCGTATACTTTATGATATTTTTCATTTTTTGTTTTTTGCATATACCCGTTTATTAATGTATTTACTTACAAAAATAGGATAGCTATTTTATCGAAACTAGAAATCTAGTAGTAGTCTTCTTCCTATCCTCATCTTTATTTTCAAGAATTTTTCTTATCATGTTTCTTTCACCACCTTAAGATAATCGCAAATAATGCAATTATTTGGTGTAAATTTCACTATGGGTTCGATAGGAGCCAAGTGAATCTTCATATAGATAATATTGTTCACAAATTACTATTTACATAACATATCATTAGAAAGGAAAATGGAAAATGCTGAAAACGAAAGTGTGTGCTTAGTACCACACGAGCATGAAAAAGATGTGAGACTTATATATAAATTTGTGACATATAAACTTATGATAAGTTATACCCTTTTATCAGTGTGTGAAATTAAGTACTCTATAGCATGTTATACGAACATATTGGTACAAGAATCTCTCCTTTCCATTGTTCTCTTTCTGTCCAATACATATGTTTTATGGCTTATGCAATGGTTGTTAATTGTAGTCATGCAGACTTTATAATGAAAGAAATAGGCTAGTTGGAAAAGAGAAGCACATGACGGTTAGAGGGATTCCAATGGATGTAATATTAAAAAATGATATATAAAGTTATACAACATTGGATGAAGACATTGATTAATAAATGCTGGAGATTGGAAATCAATGTAGAGGTGATTGCATTGATAAGATCCGAATGAGTATATTTAATCACCCGCCGCCCGGCTTATAGTGATTAATAAATATTTAGGAGAGGAGAATATGAGCACATTATTATGAATTGGCAGAGAGCAATAAATAAACATTCGAGTACTAACAACAAAAAGAATGTAATATATTATATTGGTTGGTAGGTAAAGGCAAGAACTCCCGGGTATGTATGTTTTTATTTTATATAATATATAAATAGTGTACTTCACCATTTCCTAAGTTATCCCATGTTTCTTCCCTCTCTCATTCACATGCCCAGTAAATCCTTGGTAGAAAATTGTGACTCAATCAATATTCAATGAGAACATAAGAAAAACCAAATTTGTTTGACCCAAAAGTCAGTAAACTTATGACCATAAAAGATTTTAAAACATGATAAAACTTGAAAGAAGGTAATGAATATCTTTTTAGAGAAAGAAAGTGTAAGAAGGAGCACCATAAGGAGGAGCATTAGCCCTAGCAACTACTACACTCGACTGTGATAAGAACCGCAAATACAGCGGAATATCAACTTAGAGCCGCAACTAGTTTTGTCAGCAAAGCTTAGTCACACCAAAAACTAATGGACACGCTTGAGTCGGTATTGCCGAGACCTTGGCTGCCAACTTACGTGGTGAGTAATGAACGTTTCTCAATTGTCGCACTTGTTTATTTCGTTGACACGAGTCTCATAATGATTCATTTGGCTAAGATTAAGATTAAAGGGCTAGATGCTTTATGTATTCCTCTAATCCCAAACTCGTCGATTGGCCCCGTGTGGAACCGTACAAATTAGTATGCTAACAATCAAATAACAACAACATAAGTACATAACATAGTTAAAAAAAAAAAACCAAAGATAAAATGCAAGACAATATACGCTGATGTGTCATGTGGGTGTTCTTCAGTTCTCGCTCCTATTTGGCAAGTGGAGCCTTGTTTGGAATTAGTGGAGTCCGGTAGCTGTCATGCGCACCAGCTCACATTTCTCAGTCTTTCCTTCTTCTCTCTCTCCCCTCTGTGTTTTCCTGTCTTTCTAAAACTCTTTAATTAGGCAGGCATCTTTATCTAATGTGGGAAAGAAGCTTGTCTTTGGCCCATGAATAACAACTAGGTCCCACACGTAACCAGGTTTAAGGCTACCCAAAAAAATTCAACCCACAAAACGTGGCTTACGAATCTATCACCCCCCATTACATTACCCCACTATGTTTTTTTTTTGGGTCATTTTTTTTTTTTGCCTAGACTATAATGCTATTTTTTCATGGTTAAGTTAGCGAGTTCTGTTGGTGAATTTGTCTTTCGCACTCGAGAAAAATGCCTAAGACAGTTATACCCTTTTCTTAAAAGACGTAGAGCAGTTTGGAACCTAGTATTACGGCATCATAAGTCATGGTGGCGTCTCTTTGCTCGTCTTTTTCTGTCCATGTGCCGAGCCTTGTTGGTATTCATTTACCTTTTTCTTTCCTTTCCTTTTTTTTTTTTAACCTTTTTTTAACCTTTGCCCCTCACTCGGTGTTTGACCTTTCAGCCTTTGTGTTTTTTTATTTATTGTAAGTTTCTGAGAGTGATTTGAGAAAAAAAAAATACTTATAAGCTCAAAATTTGAGAAAAAAGAGTGTTGGGTTTATTGGGAACCAGCTTGTTCTTCTCTTCAGCTTCTTGGTATTTTGATTTTTGAGGCACTTGGTTTTTTCTTTGGATCCATTTCTTCAGGTAAGCAAAAACTGAAAAAGGGTGTGCTTTGATTCCCCTTAATCTTCTCCTTATCCTTCTGCTTTTTAGTGTTTATTGTTTAATACCTTTAAGTGTTTTGTTTGCTGTAATTGGTTTTTATAAGGGTACTTTATGCTTTAAGCTTCACTTTTTTTAATGTACAGTAGGATTTATGTTTCTGGCGTTCATTATTTAAATGGAGATAATTTATAGAAAGATTTGATCTTTTCTGGTTTGCTGTTCTTCTTTCTCATTTCCTGGAAAGACTTTTCATTTTTCATCAGAGGGTTAAGAAGAAGGTGAGCCTGAGTTGGATTTTCACAGGGTAGACTTTTATTAGAGTTGGGTTCAGATTGGAATGAGATAATATCTTTGTGTGATTTCTGCTACTTCTTTCTCTGCATATGAAACATTTGAGTTTTGGTTTTCTTATGTCTTTCCTCTATTTGGTATCGGTTTATTTTAGTATCTTCTTATTTGCAAACTGAAATGTTTGATTCCCTTACCAATCGTTTATATAATCATTGCTACTGATTTTCTTTTGTTCTTCCTTTTTTTTTCTTGCTTGACGGTTAGATATAAAATCATTTAATAATCAAGAGTTGATTAGAAATATTCACTATTGCATTTGATGCCCATGGTTAGAAATATTAACTATTGCATTTGATGCCTAGTTCATGTCAATTAAATAGAAGCTTCAAAGTTTCTTGTTTATGGTTAGTTGAACCGTAAATAGTTTAATCATGTTTCTCTATTTAGTTTTGAAAAAACAAGTCATTATTTTTACACACGATAACCTCTTTTTCTTTCTGTTATTTTCTTAAAGATTCTGCTTATAAGGGTTCCATTGAGATTCCTTTTTCAGTTGTAAATTTCTTCCTATTCTAGCTTCTTATTTTGCACTTTTTGTGACGGCTTGGTGCTTTCACTTTGTGTTGTGTTTTCAGGTTCTTACATGATTCTCTTGGACAGAGTTTCTATATTTTGGTGTACCTTCGAGTGTATCTGGTTTGAGACTGAAGATGGAGAAGAAGTTGGCCCCTTTACCTGTTAGTTAATCAGACGCAAAAGGATGGCTAATAAATTTTTGAAGGCTCAGACAAATAGCCGCGGGAATGAGGATTCATTTGATAGTTTGAGTAAGGACAAAGAGTTGTCAGGTGAGGGTAAGTTTAGGTCTAAGTCAGAAAGGTTAATTAGATGGGTAAATCCTGAGCAAGCCTTAATCGTAAGTGTTAAGCATTCGCAAATTGGTAAAAGTGGTGGAAAACATCCTTTCTTTAAAAGTTCTCATGGCTTGGACTCTATGATTCCCAAACGTATGATTAGTTTAGACGAAAAGTATCTCCGTCGTTGCTTGGAGTTGATTCACTTTAGAGCTTCAAGAACAGCCCGATGCAGTGTGTCTGTGAATGTGAGCTCGGCAAAGATGGGCTTCTTGTCCGAAAGCTTGAGTTCTGAAATTATAAGTGGAAATGCGTTTGATTCAGCTGGGTTGGTGTTTGAGTGTCCAAGGGTTGCTGGAACTGGAAATGTAGTTGTAAGCCAAACAGGACAGTGGATACTGGGTACAATCGTGGGGAGCAAGAGTATGATAAATATCTTGAAGAGCCCTTTGTTTCACCAATATGGAGGATTAGATAGCAGTGCAAACTTGAGAAGTATAAATTCCAATGATGTCAATGGTTCGATATGCTACAATTTTATGGAATCTCCTAGTACAGTAAGTCTCTCTTCGTCATTGAATCTAGACAGGGGTACCCCAGTCAGGGAAAGGCATAAAAATCGATCTGATACCATACATAAAAGGCTTGTTTCTACGCCGAGCACAAGTTCCGCTTGTTCAGATCAAACTTCGTCTTCTGCTTCTTCCACTATTAATCAGGGGATGCTCCAATGTACATGGAAGGATGGAAATCCTCATTTTGTCTTCTCCATAGATGACCAGAAAGACGTCTATATAGCCAACTTGTGGAAAGTTGAGTCAAAAGGTTACAATGCTTTGGACTATATATACTTACTGCATTCAGGAAAGGGAGGCCAAAAGGACCATGAGATTTGTGACAGTCAGTCTCACCTTGTTGGTAAGATGAAGGTGTCCAGTTCATTCACCCTCTGCCCAAACAATTCAAAAGTCATGGAGACTGAGTTTGTTCTGTATGGTGGAAATGAACATTATATCACAGAGTTGCAAACTTCTAGCCATAATCTTAGAAAGAGTAAAGGCTTCTCAAAGAAGGTGGCGGAAGTATTCAGGACTAGTAACTCATCTAAACAGAAAGCGATGTCCAAGCATAGTGGAGCCTGTGCAATACTGGAAGACTGCACTGTGGAATCATCCCCTGATGCAGGTTACAATCTTGAAGCCATAGGAGGGCCCACTATGTTAGAAGATCTTCCTCCAAATTTTGAATTGGCTGCTATTATTGTGAAAGACCACATCTCTATCAGCAGTCAAAAGGAGGAAACTGGAGGTTGGGGCTTGAAATTTCTCAAGAAAGTTGGGGTGAAACAAACCATTAAATCTGTGGAAGCCCCCGTACCTTTCGAATGTTATCGAAGTAATGGAGATTGCTCTACAAGTGTGGACATTTTGATCCCAGCAGGTCTTCATGGGGGACCAAGGACCAGAAATGGTGGTCCTTCCAGTCTCACAGAACGATGGAGATCTGGTGGGCATTGTGACTGTGGTGGCTGGGACATGGGTTGTCCTCTCAAGATACTTAGACCCAGATCGAGCAAAGATGACATGTTGCCCCACCTGCAAGGGGAGTGCAAATCATTTGATTTGGTTGAACAGGTCAGTCAACTTTTTCTTCGTAGTCATTTATTTGTCGTCATAGTACTATGAATGTTCATCAAGATATTGAATCTGCTTACACGGCATGCCTATGGAAATTTTGTGCATTTTGTTTGTTTGTGTTACCACTTACCATTTTATCTTCCTGTTACTATTTTCGGGAAATGGTTAAGTATGTGAACTCAATATAAATTTTACGCTTACCTGCTTGTGGAAGGCAATTAATGATATACTTTTGCAAGTAGTCTAATTGAACTAAACTGGCTGCTTGATCCTTTAGCTATCAGTTTTTCAAATTGTATAATTCGTCCTGCATAGTTCTTTGCAATTCTGGTTCCAGATATTTTGGATGTTATAGAGAGATTCCAGGAATATTCTATCACATTGTCACATCTGGCTCAGGCTTGTATGATTTTTTTTTTCTTTTTCATTTTCCTCTATCGTTGGAGTGAGTATGTAAAGTGTAGCTTGAACACTATGGCATTATTTCATTTACTTGAACATACATTGAGTTGATTCTCCTGTCTAACCTTTCAGGGTTCACAGCATAGTGCTCCGACATTGAGGATCGTGAATGTTCAGGATGATCTGTATTTTGTTCATTATCAACGAACTCTATCCATTCTGCAGTCTTTCTCAATTGCAGTAGCGATAATCCATACGCGGAGCCCGACTCTCCGTCCGAAAGATATACATGAATTGAAAGAGCAAGATCAAGGTTGAACTTAACGTAGTAATTGTATTTCTCTTACCGTACTATACTTGTGATTAAGTTATGGTGTAGGTATTTATACTACGATTGAGATTATTATTACCATGTTTTCTGGAAGTAAAATTTTCTTATTTTTTATTAGTTGGTCTGATTGGTTTTCTTTTTTTTCTTTTTTTTTTTTTATTTTTGCCAAGCTTTGATATTGTCGCATTTGTATGGAATCAACTGCTGGACAATTAGCACTCATTGAATCAATATTTTTTACTTTGTAACTGACGAAGTGTAAAGTATCTTTGCTGATAGATCACAGTTGTCATGCTTGTTGCTCTTGGCAAATGTTCCTTTTCTTTTTATCATGCAAAAATATTCCTTGGACAATTAGGGACAGGAGATAGTAAATTGATCATGGAACTGAATCACTTAGGTTTATATCCCGTTTAGTGCAAATTTAGATGAATCATGGGAATTTCCCAGTACAGTGTTTAGCTATTGTATACCAAATAGGGAATACTTTATTTAGAAAGTAGATGCAGTGCTCTCTTAGGGCCATTTGGTATGGGGTTAGAGGGGGATGGGAATAGGAACCTTAAGATTCCCCTGTTTGTTACCAGAGTTTCATTTTCAATGCCCAGAAATGTAAACATGATGGGGTTCATTCTGTGATAAAACGGGTGCAAGACAAACCCATCCCAACAGGTGGTTTTTGTATTAAGGAGCATCTCAAAATCGTGGGACGCCTGAAAAATCCTTCGTTGCTTCCCTCGGTCGTTGAACAGTCGACAGGTGAGCCTTTTCTCCTCGGCTTTTGTTCTTTTCTCTCACAACTTCTCTCTCCCCATCTCTCTCTAATTTCTTGTCTTCCTTTGTAACCCTAGCTTTTTTGGCTTGTAAATTTGTCTAATTTATGTGTTTATTTTTGCATTTGTTGCCTCTTCAATGTTTTAGATTTTCTGAGCTTTTAGTAAGCGGTTTTTACACTTGTTCCATTATTAGTTTGATAAATATTTTTTCCAAGTGTTGAGAGCTAGGCCAAGAAGATTGACAGGTGGCTTTCATCTCTCGTAGAGGTTTGTTCTTTCTTTGTATGTTGTGTTATGCAAGATCTAGGGCCATCCGTGCTTATTGGGTTATTATTCTCTTATGATCATTTTTCAGTGGGGTGTGATTTTTTAAGCTAATTTAGTGCCATCTGCTTGTTAAGTAACAAAAAACTCTCTTTTATTTAAGAATTTTAACCAACTCATTACTCTTTGGTTCTCACTCTCATATGCATGCATTTGGGACTACGTTACTAGAAAGCAAAGATCGATAAATGATTTTGCTGTAAAATGGCACTTAAACCAGTTAATGTGAATGTTATAATCTACTTATTTCCTTGTTAATTAATTTCCAGTATACGTTCTCATTAAGTGGCACCCTGAATCTTTTGTAATAAAGACAAACCGAGTTGTTCTTTGTTTGATATTTACCATGTCATTGCTAATTATTATAAATATGGTTCTCAAGTGTATGGTGACATTTGTTCAGATGCTAATTTTGATGTGTAATGATAGTTTATTTGTTGTCGCTTGAGATAATGCTTAATCTTGTCCTGCTTTGCTCTTAGACCATGCACGGTTAAGAACTATGTGGATTGAGAA
This sequence comes from Parasponia andersonii, assembly GCA_002914805.1. NCBI lineage: Eukaryota > Viridiplantae > Streptophyta > Magnoliopsida > Rosales > Cannabaceae > Trema > Trema andersonii. The sequence continues at coordinate 80,765 of JXTB01000504.1, read as the reverse complement.
ATGCTTTCACATTCAAGTACCCAAGTTTCATGTCACAAAGTAGTAAGTTTTATATGGTAGAAAAATGTATTAACAGTTGACTTGTTTATTTTGCTTATTAATTCAGTGATTTTTGCATTAGCTTCTTCCTTTTTTCTGTTCCTTTTCCTTTTTTTTTTTTCCGAAGAAAATCTCTTGTATGATTTTTTTGACATCGATTGAAAACACAAGTTTTAGAAATACTACCGTTGAAGGTTGAGAAAGCTCAGCTAATAATCTAGTCAAGTAGTCCCAAAATATGCAAATGAGCGTATATGGTGTTGACTTTAGTTTTTTATTTTTTTACCCCCCTATGCTATACTTTTTTAGTACAGTTTTTTCTTTGCTAAATTGAGTCTTGTTTGGATCTTATTCGTCCTTTTGGCGTTGTGAAAGGGTACCGTTGTTGCCACATTAATTTGATAGAGAATTAAGGTTGAATTTGTGGATTTTACCCAATATAAGCAGTTTTATGAGCTGATGCAAAGATGTGAACTTCTATGGGCTTAAAGAAGGAGATCAGTGTTACATGGAACTCTATCCAAAGTACCTGAGGCATCTTTAGAAAATTCACCCAACTGTAGAGAAATTTTCACGTCTTCGAGCTTTGACTAAGAAGGCTATTCTATGTTATTGACTGTTGGAATTAATGGTGGCAGCTTTGGAGGCGCCGTGATATTATTTGATTTGTGTAATGTCATTAGTCCGAATTAGGCAGCTTCAAAAGCTTGAGGTAGAAAAAGCTTCAATTCTTAAAAGTTGGTTTGTAAAGTACTTATTGTGATCATGTTTTTGACTGATTAGTTTGGTACGTATGGACGGTCCAACTGAACTTTTCCCACCCTTGTTATGTAAAAGCCTGTTTGCTCGCACTTGTTGAGAGGGTTTCTTTAGTTTTCTTTTCTTGGGTTGATGTTCAACAACGAATAACAGAAATAAGACACATTTCAATGCCTTTTTGAGTTTTGTTATTGTCATTATTTTTCGTGTTTGTAGAGACGGCCTCGCCCATTTTAGGCAGGCCCATCACGGCTGTGGCTCAATCCATTATTTTCTTAGGCTAGGACGGGCTGGCCCATTGAAGAAAAATGGAAAAGTTCATAAATACCCGTTTTTAAAACCATATTTGTATAAATATCCATTTTTATTTTTATTTCATAAATACCTGTTTTTATAATTTTTTTGGAGAAATGTAGACTACCACTGTTGTATATATATTTCATGCATTAAATGTGTACCGTGGTCTACATTTCATAAATAAAAATTAAACTAAAAATTGGCATATATTTTAAAATGTGTACTTTATAGATAAAATTTACATTATAAATGTGGATCGCATATATTTTGCATGTGAAATGTGGATCATAAAACGATTATTTTAAAAGAAAAATTAAAAACGGATATTTTTTAAATAAGTTTTAAACATGTATTAGACGTAATTCTCACAAGAAAAATGGTGACACACCCTAGCCCAACCTATGAGCTGCCCTATATTGGTTAGGCTAGGCTAGCATGCGGGCCAGGATAGGTCGATCCATGAGTTAGTCCATAATAGCCCATCATGGGCTGACCCATGGTCTGGTCCATAATAGCCCATCATGGGTTAGCCCATTTTAATCTACTATGGGTTGGCTCATTCTAATTCAAAAACAAAAGAGAAAAAAAACACATTTTGTTGAATTTTAAAGTTATTTTTTTAATCAAATTTTAAATAGTTTACATACAATTATAAATTAATTTAAGTGTTAATTAACATAAACAACAATTTTATTTTTTTTGCTAATATTAGAAAAATTAATATGGATAGAACTAAAATAATTATGCAAATCATTAACAGAAATTTTATTTATAATTGTTTCATTAAAAATTTTACAAGTCAAATTTAATAGGGCAATACAAAACCTTAGTTTAGTGAGGGAAAAATAGTATAAAATGTTTAAGATTATACAAAATAAAAATTTTAAAAAATATAAGAAGAAAAAAATATAAAAATAAAAATGGGACAGTCTATGATGGGCCAACCCGCGATGGACCGATCCACTATGGGCATGTCCTGGCCTAGGCCATCCTATGAGCTTTGGTGGGCCAGTTCTATCCGACCCATGTGCCACAATATCATGGCCCAACCTAGTCTACAAACAATAGAAGAGTTGGACCAACCCATCTACAATATCGAGATGGGCTGACCCATTATGATACTGTAATAGGATAGTTGCATCTCTACGTGCTTGGATGCAGTTGTATCATGTCCTCAAAAGCATGAATAAGACAAGTGTATGGAATGATTTTTTTTAAAGATTGCTCAACACAACAGAGATGTATTAGTCAGTTATTGGGTGATTCTAATTAATAGATTGAGTCTTACAAAAGTTTAACTATAGTGTAATTATAACTATCTAGTTATAAATATATATATAGTATGTGTTGGACACTATGTATTGCCCTATAATGTTACTTAAAAGATATTTATAACAAAATGAAAAAAAAAATTAATGCATTGAGTATTTATAACAAAATGTAAAAAAATCAATACATTCTTATGCGTAAAGAAACAAAAAATTTTAACATTTTTCAGGATCAAGAATTATAAGATATATTTCAATGCATAAACAAACATAATTTTTCAGATTATTTATTACTTTACCATTGCATCACCCTTCTAAGTTTTTCCATTAATATGAAAACTTAGAACTCCCCGGCCTTGAGTCCTTCCTACTCTTTCCTCTTTGTACGTACCAAAATCTTTCCACCAGAAAAAAAAATCGATGCATTTCTTTCGGAGTGATGTCACCTAGTTTAGTTGAAATATTTTGCATTGCCGGAGTCCATCGATTTACAATTGTCTCGTCTCTTTTTTTACTTAATTTCTTTTTTATGTTTGTCACATTGAGCCATATGTTATTTTAAATATCTCAAAAACAAAAAAGAAAGAAAAGAAAAAGATACGTTTACTTTAAATAAGGGGTGTTAAAACAAAACCAAACATAGAAAAGAATCTTTTCGAAGTCAAAAGAATACATAGAAGACCCAAAATGCACGTTTGGATTGAGGAATTTGTGGCAATAAACCGAAGAAATTTCAAAAATATTCATGGACAAAATAGATTGAGAAACACTTCCATATCAAAGAATTCATCGAGAGAAATGTTGGGCACATCAAAAGTAAAAAAGAAGCACTAAAATCAACCTAAACGGTGGTTTTGGGCCCAAATTTTATAGCCAAACATGTCACTTTTGGATTAATGACACATACGTGGTTGGTGAATATATTCAATGCCACGTTGCTTGTAGAAGGCGACATTATGGTATTATGATAATTATTGGGCAATAATTTTAGGATTCTAAATTGTCCTAATCAGATAAGATGGAATTTATGGGTGGATAATAGCCATTTATTCATTGAGAATGTTCTCACTATTTTGATGATGTTCACATTTAAATGGCTATTGTCAAAGATAGAATATTCTTACATTCTCCCATTTGGCCCATATATTCCATCAATCACCATAGTAAGAAACAAAATAAATGAATGTCCTCAAATAATGAGTAGTATCTTTCATGTATTATAATGCATTATGTCTCTAAATATTCACCCACATTACTTAATGAATAAACTATATGTTTATTCTATACCCAAACAATATTGATATTACTCAAACTAATAAATGTGTACACAATTTACAATCAAAATAAGCGAAAATATTATAACTTAAATAGAGTTTCACATAAACAATATTAGTACATACAATAATTAGAGTTTAGAGTATTTACTATTGAATGCCAAAACTTTCGACTAACACTATTTTTATGTTGCCAAAAATTGAAGATAATAATATTGAGGATACACAACAAGTTTTATTGATAATGAAAAATCAAGATGTTGTTTTTTAGAGAAAAATTAAACTTATAGTTTATATAGATCTTAGATGTAGTTTTTAATCTCCTTGTTATGTTTATAGTCCTAATAAAATAAGTTTTCTTATTTTCACTTATTTTCTTTTAAGCTCTCCAGGATCTATACTTGTATTACCTTCGTTTGGTTGCAATTAGGTAATCGTACTAGTAACAGTAATCAGAATAGAATGTAAAAAAAATGATAATATAATTATGTTATTTAGTTGGAGTGGTGGAATCAGTAACTGAATAAATATTCTTATATTTGATTAACTATAAAAATGAATAGAATTAGATGTATAATGACAAAAATACCCTTGAGCTTAAAATGAATATTTTTAAGTATTTAAAATTAAATTTAGCATTAAATTATTTGATTAATTAAAATTATTCTGTTATTAAA
>JXTB01000504.1:45266-76261 GCA_002914805.1 Parasponia andersonii | reverse complement strand
TTTAAAATAAATAAAAATAAATAAATAAATAACATTAAAAACATATAAATACAAATTTTTAATCAATTTTTTTTTTAAAATTTTAATTAAGAAATAGATCTTTAATTATAACTAAAATGACTAAATATGGTCTAACGTATATGTACAGAAATATAAATATGATCGAGCCGGATCAATATGTCTATTGCTAAGACTCGTGTCCTTATTATATATAATGAATCAACCAAAATCTACATTAACGTGGGCTGAATCGGCCACTTTTTCTTCTGAATATGAGCCGATTCACAAGATCTAACACACGTGGACATCTCTAGTTAATTATTTATTTAAGTAATTGTACTTAATTATCTAAGCCGTACGTTCTCGTTGTCTTGCGTGAAAGGCAAGCGTGCACGGAGCATGATAACAGATTCATAGTTGGTTTAAAATTTCACTTTATTATAAATAGCCTTTATCATTACTACTATATAGAAAATAAAAAAAAAAAAAAGAAAAAGAGAAAAAGAAAAAGAGAGAGATCATCGTACAATATTTGGGATGGAACATGAAGAAAACCAAGTGGAGCAATTTCATGACCATGATATCATGATGTCGTATTTCTCAGCCTTAGCAGAGGAGTTGATATCCCTAATCTTGTCCAAGACGATGTATGCCGGTTGTCAGCCGTCTCATCTCAGTTCCGATCAGCCACCGAATCAGATCTCGTGTGGGAGAATTTCTTGCCGTCCAATTACCCTTTTGCCTCTAAGAAGGACTTCTACTTCGAGTGTCTTTCAATCGACTATTTATCTCGACAATGATACCAAGCTTCGTCGTAATTCTATATTACAATTTTTGTTTCATTATAAAATTTGATTATAATATTTTGAAGGTTGAATTTCTATATATATATATATATATACACATAGTTTTTTAGGTACAACTCAAGTGGAAAAGTATTTTATGGGCTGCAATCCAAAAGCTTCTATGTAACCGTAGAATATCCTCGACTTAATTCAGTGTTTATTCTAGAAGACGAATTCGGGTAAATCGCACGTGGTTTATGTATAATCTATTGAGAAATTCTTGTTTTGTTTCCAAAATTTTACTTTGAAAAAAATTTAAACTAGTCTCTATTTTTTTTTAAAAAAATATTTTTTCTTAATTTGATGAGAGTGGATTTGGTTTTAAATATTATTCAATCCAATATTGAGACGTAAAAACGCTAAATCCACTAGCACAAAACCAAACTTTTATTATATATGATCTAATACAAAAAGCTTATAAACGTGTTTTTTTTTTTTTTTCGTTCTAACTAAAGAGAAGGGAAAAAAAGATCTAATTGCTGCTTGTTTGGTGTTGGCATTTGTACGAGATCTGAATTTTGTACTTTGTAAAAAAAAAATGTACTTTGCAAACATCTGTTAGTGAACTGTTTATTTGGCTCACGATTATAGTACTGAATTAATAGGTTAAAGAAGCCAAAGCGGTTTTTTAGAACTTACATTTTTTAACATAGGATAATTATACTTTTATTTTAATCGTATATTTTTTATTTTAGATATTATCAATATAGAACTTTTAATTTATAAATTATATTAAATTCAAACCATTTTTCAGTCAAAAACCAATTTTGATTGAACAAAATTTTAAAACTCCATATATAGTTCTTGATCAAATCAATAGGACAAATATCTAAATAACTCAAAAATCTAGTAATTGAGAATATTGAGTATAGATCTTTCTAGTTCATATATTTTTCATTTGAATAATGTTAAGTATCTCAACTCATATTCTACATTTTTAGTGTCATCTGATATGAAATATATGGTCCGTTGCATATAAATAATGAATAATATTTAACTTATTTATGTTAAGTTTTGATTCATCTATTGAATTGTAATATCTAATTTGTCACGTAAAATAACATTAAAAAACAAATGATATAAATTATCAGAAAGACATTAACATTCTAACCTAGTACACAAAACCATCCCAAATCACGAACCCCTTATTTTCGCAGGGTCAAATAGGAAAGCGAAAATTATATGAAAATTTTCCAATAAAATAGCGCATCATATCCTGATATTTTCCTCTAGATTATCCAATCCGCCAATTCTTCATGCTCTTCTCCTAGTTTGTCCCTAGATAATTTCCCCATAAACCAATTACATCTACACTCCAAAATCTAGATTCAAAATAAACAATTAGAAAGGAAAACTCCAGATAATATCAACACAAAAATGATTTAGAACTCAAAACTTTATCACCACCCAGATTAAGTTCACAAAAGAACACCCCCCCCCTTGTCTAGTCCTCCAAGCCTTTCCCGGTGCAAGTAGCCATATTGCTCTACAAGCGTATCTCCTTGGATCAGAACAAAGAGTTCAGGGGGAAGAGAGAAAGGAAGAAGATGAGGGGGCAACGAGGGAGGAGAAGACGAAGAGAGGAGAAAAATTTAATTATTATGATTCTTATTATATATTTGTATGTACTTTTTAATTTTAATTTACTTTTATAGACTATTTTAGTAAATTCACAAGTCACATTAATTAGTGTCATAATAAGGGAATGAATTTGTCATAATTTTGAAATCAGGAGATGTCAGCATTGATAATATCTAAAATGAGATTGAGGACAAGAAAATAAAAAATATAAAATTGTAACAATCTCTTTTAATATTAATAGAACACTATATATTTTTTAAATTAAATCACAAATACTTATATATATTGTTTGTTTTTTAAAATATAGTAATAGAAGACAAGCTATATTTACTTATTATTTTTGTAAATTTAGCCAAAGCTCTGTTGTGATGTTATCGCATGTACATAATTCTTATTTAACGGACTAGGTAAACTAGATTATTTTGTTTGTTCATCAAATTGCAGCCCTAATTTAGTAGTCAATTTTGGGCACGTCTTTAACATCAGAGGCAGACTGGATACAAAACTACTATCTCCGAACACAACCTATAGTGCCTATGTTTATTACAAGATCACTGAAGTTAATGGATACAATATTTTCAACGAGTTCTCATTCTCACCTCCTTCCACATTAATGTCCATGAAACTTTTTAATGATGGTAAAGAAGTTTATACGTCCGTGTTCACCACCAATTTGGTAAGATGTTATAAGAAGACGAGGTCCTTTGCTGGGGAGGAACGAGATGAATGGGCGGCCATTAAGATGGGAGAGTTTTTTAACAATACACTTGATTATGATGAGTTTAATGGAGACAGACAGACTTTATTTTTATAACGGGCCAGCTATTATTTTCTTTGGCATGGGACTTAAGGCTATATAAGGACCGAAAGGAGTTCTGCAGATAATTAGAAATGTTGATCAGGGATTTACCTCTATCTTTCTTTTTTTTTTTTTTCCACTTATTATTTATTCTCTCTCTCCCTCTCAAATCCCTTGCTCTTTTTCTTCTTTTTTTATATATCAACTATAATTTATGTATTGAGTATAAATTTTTATACTGAATACTTAGTATCTTTATTGATATATTATTATTTTGCTATATTATTTGAAAAGATGGATATCAACTTTAAATGGGAACAAAATTCTGCCATTTTACTATAAATTCCAATGTATGATGTGATCTACATTTCATAAATTAAAATTATATTTAAAAATTGATATACATTTTAAAATATAGACCATAGATATAAATTTATACCGTTAATATAAACTATAAGTAGAAATATATATTGTAAATATATTCTGCACAAATTTATATTATAAATATATACCATACATATATTATACGTAAATGTATATCTAAAAAAGGTTAACGAGGTAAATTTCTCAAGGAGAAAAGTTCATGAGAAAATTTGATTTTATATGTTACAATTTAAAAACATAAATAAATCTTTAGATTTTTAAATTTCGATAAAAACTCTCGAATTTATTTAAAAAATAACTACTTTTGAACCATTTAGACAAAATACAATTTTTTACTAACTGATGAGATCTTCTTTAAGTAACTGATTGAGCTACTTGAGGTCACGTAACTCGGTCAGTTACCTTAAGCAACATGAATAATCACCTTGAATATCTTTGAAAAATACTAATTTTGAAACCAAAAAGTGATATTTTTCTAGAAAGTTTTAAAAGTGGTAGTTTTCTAAATAAATTCTTCATTTTTAAAAAAAAAAAAAGTTTTGGACACTTATACCCATTTTTCAAAAAATATTACCACATTTACGACCTTTCAAAAATAATAAAAATTTTGTACAACTTTTTAGGGCATTTTTCTAAACATTTTGAGAACTAAAAAATGCAGTAGCATTTTAATAAATAAGCCATCTTTTCTTTTTCTTTTTTTTTTTTACAGGAAACTACAAAGATTTCCTATTAGCGGACTATCATGTACGTGAGTAAATCACAGGAAATCACAAAGGTTTCCTAAAAATTAGTTTAGTTTCCTTTAGCGGAATGTCATGTAAGTAAGTCAATCACAGGAAATTATGAATATTTTCTGAAAACTATTATAGTTTCTTTTTTGAAGAATGCATTGTATCTAAATAAATCACAGAAAACTATAAAGGTTTCATAGAAACCATTGTAGTTTTCTTTAACAAAATACCATATAACTAAGTAAATCACAGGAAATTACGAAGATTTCCTAAAAATTATTGTGGTTTCCTTTAGCAGAATACTACGTGGTTAAGTAAATCATAAGAAACTTTTCTTAGAAACTGTTATGGTTTCTATTTTGAAAAATACCCTATAACTAAGTAAATCACAAAAAACTATAAAAATTTCCTAGAAACCATCGTGGTCTCTTTTTCAAATCACAGGAAATAATAAAAGTTTACTAGAAACTATTGTGATTTCCTTTCTGCAGATTACTCTTTGATTTAAGTGATTAATAAATTTTGATACTTTCATGAAAAAAAAATCTAAAAACAAATTCCACTAAAATTCCCACTTTCGAATTCTCCAAGAACAATTAATACAAAAAATACAATTACAATCTTAGTTCATAAATTGAATATTTTTACAAGCAGGACCTAGTCTATTTCAAACATGCAAAAGGAGTCCTTAGCCTAAATGTTGTGTTGTTGTCTCTAATTCAAAAGGAGTCTTTGGCCTCACTTCCTGAAAGTGAGAGTCCTGACAATGCCTTAATCTATAGGAGCTTCTGCTATTTGTCATTCAATCCTGTCCTATATTCTTGTATCATTATATTTCATAATGCTAACATAAAAACATCAAGCGCATTAAACTTTCATAAACCAAATATACCTAAGTCATGACACTACAAATATTAAAAGCCACATTTGACAGTAATCATAAAAGTAAGGTTTGTCAAACTTATTGCTATCATGCAAGTACACGTCTTTAAATTCATTAATTGATAAACATGAATGCACATGTAAATTTCTTCACCCTTTAAATAGATTACTTGTGTTATGTTCTAGTAATAATTTTACTCATTAGGGAATTGCATTGCATATATATATATTTTTTAAAAAAATTATAACGATCATACTTCAATTATTGGAATAATCTGCTATTAGATATTTGACAATTGATAAATTATCAAGAGAATGCAATAAATGAAACTTTGAAATCAATAATCTAATCCGTATTGTCAGTGAAAATTTATAATATCAATGAGTACTCCATGATTGAAATGAATCCTATTTTAGATCATCATTATTAATATGATATCAAATACTTTCAAAATGTGACACCAGACACCACAAAAAAAAAAAAAAAAGGAAAAAGACTAGTGGATAACAATATCATTAAGGCAATATATCAGATAGAAACAAGGCATTATGGAAAGCATAGTTAAAAGAATGCAAAAAAGAACTAAATCACAGTGTTAAGAGAGTCTTCTTCAATAGCAGTGCAGGTTTCTCTCATTGCATTGGAGATTATCATCACAAGAGATTGGGGGTTTAAATTCAGAGCCTTTTTCAGTTGATTAGATTGAAATAACCCCTCCTAGATTCTGGGTTTTGTTAGAAAATTTATTACTTACCTCAAAAACTCAAAGAAAGTGATCCTAGACCAAAGATTCAAGGCCATGGACGTGAGCGACGAAACTCCAAACTGACGAAAAGTTGTTCGGCATCAGTAGGATTCGATGATATGAAATCTTAAGTTGAGTTCAGGGTTAGAATTGTGTTAAGGGATAAAAACTGACTGGCAGAGAATAAAGAAAGAGTAGAAGAATTAAATTCCAGAAAGAAGAGGAATTTATAGAGCTTTAAGAGAAATTAAGAACGTAGTATAAAAATAACTCAGTTCAGCCGGACCATATTTTTGGGCTTTTTTTTTGGGAAAGTTCGTACGTGGTCATGGTGTCATTTTCCGTCAAAAAGCACATCCGCAACTTTTCAATTTTTGGACTTTGGGCCTAACGTTTTGTAAGTAGCAGGCCCAAAAGTTCAATAAGTGCGTGTTCGGCCCGACAACCGAAGGAGGCGCGAAGAGAGGCATTGGTTGGAATGGCTGAGTACCTAATTGGTAATTCAATAAAAGACGAAGGTGTAAACCGCAATATGAGAAAGTTCGATCTCGCAGAAAAGTGAAAACCCTAGTAGTAGCTCTCTCTATAAATACCCTCAAAAACCCTAGCTTCACTTTCAGTCGTCGTCTCTAGCAGCAGGCCAAAATGTCGAAGCGAGGTCAGTTCACCTCTTATGCCCCTTCTTTTTCACTGATTTTGGCTTTTTTTAATTTCCATTTTCATTTTTTATTGTGGATCCTTGGCAAATAAGGGAATCAGTTAACCATTTCGATTTTCTTTACGCTGTTTATTTAGCTTGAAAATGAATCCTAATTAGCAAAATTTGGCTGGTTTATTACTTTGTTAGCTTTTTTCTGAAACTTAAACAATCTGTATCAGAAGTTAACGATTTTAGTGATATATGCATGCTTTCTTATTTTCTTGTAACGAGTACATGTATATCTATGCATACAGTATTGATATGTTGAATTGAAATGAGTGGGTTTGGTTGCTTATAAGAACTGTTTAAAGAAAAAATAATGATTCGTCTGAATTTTGAATTATAAATAATTAAATATTATTTGTACTTTTAATCTTTGGCTGTATTAATTTCCAGTGAAGTCCTATAATTGTGATTTTGCAGAGAGGTTTAGCGGAAAAAATAATGGTTTTTTAAATTTTGTTTGTTTAATTATTTTTTAATTTTATATTATTTTGCTTGTATAGGACGTGGAGGGTCAGCAGGTAACAAGTTCAGGATGTCACTGGGTTTGCCAGTGGCAGCCACTGTCAACTGTGCTGATAACACTGGAGCTAAGAACCTTTACATCATCTCTGTAAAGGGAATCAAGGGTCGTCTGAACCGGTTGCCATCTGCTTGTGTTGGTGACATGGTTATGGCCACTGTTAAGAAGGGGAAGCCCGATCTCAGGAAGAAGGTTTTGCCTGCCGTCATTGTGAGGCAGCGCAAACCATGGCGCAGAAAGGATGGTGTCTACATGTACTTTGAAGGTTAATATTTCTGCCATCTTTCTTTTCTAAATAAATTGTGTTTTATATGAAGTACTTGGATTCTCTGCATGAATTTTTCTAAATTTGGATATACTGTTTTGCAAGTCTTTTTTCACTTTTCTTTTTCAATAATTTATGACTTCCTTTCACTTTCTGCTTATCTGCTATATAGTCTTACCGGGATTAGCTTATAGGGAATGCTATGGTGCATTTTTGTCGTTGCACCTTGTGATATGTTCCTGATTTTCATTTTTGTGCAAGCTAAACCAATCGAATTTGATGTTATGAGTTTGTTGGATTTATGTTTGGTTTCCCTTTATGCGGTTGGCTTCCACGTGTTACTAAGTGTGATTTGCCTCATAATTCTGTGTGATATCGTTTCCTCCAGCCAGATGAAACAATGTTTTGTTATTACCTCTTTCTTTTAATGCCCTGACCTAGATTTGAGCGAGGAATGAGGATTTGTAAGTCATTTCAAGGTGTCAGACGAAAGAATGGTTGCTGGTTAAGTGGTGTCCTGATGCGCTCATGTCTCACTGTTAGTGGTTCATGTGCGTACAATGATTGGATGCTTCCAATAACCAGCCATATTTAAAATGGTCGAATATTCTATCGAGTGTGGTATCTTTTGTATAGTATCTTGCTTTTCGCAATTCGATAAATTTGCTATCTGAACCTATTCTGGTTTTTGGGTCCATGATTTTTTTCCTTTTTATTTATAATTTACTTTTCAACTTTTTGGAACTTGTGTTGTTGGATCGCTAGTGATGTGGTGTGGAGGATTAAATTGTACAGTCCTCCATACTTCCCATACCCAGCAAGATTGAAAATACCAACCTCACCTGAATACCCAGATGGTAATTTTGTTTATTTTTTATTATCCCTGTCAAGGTTGGTATAATGGTGCTTAATCCTTTTTAATGTTCTTGTTCTTTAACATTTTTCCTCAAATCTTTTCTCCGAGGGAAGTATATTGTTAGTTCGCACTTTGTTTATTTAAGAGTAAATGCGACCAGACATAAAGTCAGGTATCATCCTTTACATTTATGGCTGATACAGTTACGAGTCTGGAAAATCTATAGAGTCCATCGTTACAGGTGTGTCTTGGCATTTTATGCTCACATCTGCTCCATTAGGGCCCTACATTCTTGTTTTAAGTGGTTTATCTTTGATTTTTGTTTAGATTAGTGTTTCATAGTTGTAAGGCATTTAGTGTTTCAGTTTTGTGACTTGTCGGTGGTGATGGTGGAAAGACACGTAGGCTAGCCTGTCTCCTCTGCAGAGTTTGGCAACTGTGACTCTCTGCGTTGTGGCCTCGCTGTTACATAATTCTGATAGTCGGGTTAAATGATTTCATTTGCAGACAATGCTGGTGTCATTGTGAATCCAAAGGGAGAAATGAAAGGTATGAAACTCTGAACTAATTCTAAATTTCTTATCTGAGATTAAAAACTACTTGCATCTGTTAGTCAGGATTTCCTTTCACTTGACTTTGTTTTCAAGTTCTCTCCAGGCCTCGATTATTTCACAAAGACGTTTTTATCTTCAGCATTTCTTATTGGTTTATAATTTCCTTAGGTTCTGCCATTACTGGTCCAATCGGAAAGGAGTGTGCTGATCTGTGGCCAAGGATTGCTAGCGCAGCCAACGCCATTGTTTAAGGGTCGTGACTTCTTTTTTTGCATAGGATAGATGGTACTTGTCATCTTTTTTTTTTTTTTTTTTAATTTTTAATATGACTAGATGCGGACATTTGTGAAATTGAACTTGTTTTTGTTTTCCGAGTACGAGGTTTGGTATACATTGAATGAAGTTTTGTGGATCCAGAGCTCCAGGCTGAATTTTTTTGTCCTATATTTAGTATGCACCTATTTTACTCTACTAGTTTGTGCTTGTTATTGCCTTCTCTTTTCCTGGAAAGAAAGCATCAATTTTGCGGCGGAACATCATTAATATGAGTAATTTCGGTTTGATCTTCTCCTAATAGTCAAGTAATACTTGATTTCAAATGAAGAAAATATAAGAAACCTGAAGATTTCGTGATTCTAATATGAATCCTGGACGCTGATTCCTTTGCTTGCCTTTCTAAGACATTAAGATTGTTATTTTAGACGTCCAAAAGGAGAATAACTAATTGAAATTTCAAACTTATTATATTGGTAACTGTCATTTAGATTACAATAAAGACTTAGATCGACAAAAGTCCCTGTCATTTACTTAATTCGCTACAAAAGCTATGATCAACCACCCGTTGTTTGAGACAAACACGGGACTGCATTGTGATAAATGCAAATGCAGCTCATACCGGGAGAGAGCTGATAAGAGAACTCGACTCGTTCTATCCTAAACAAATTCAAGCTTGTGAGCTGTCAAAGCCTCAAACGTGGAAACAATAAGGCTTCCAAGAAAAGCCCAAGACAGAAATGGAAAGGGTAGTTGGAAGCATTTAGTCAATGTCCACCTCACATGCATAAATCGATTTCATATTTGAAAAAACACACATACATAAGACAATAATTGACAGTTTTTATAATCTTGTAGGTGTGGACAAATGCATAAATAATGTCTTTGTTGAGCGCATGAAACATTGTCTCCTTTAGATGCTCCCCAATATTGACCATCAAGAAGTTTTAATATCAAGTCGCCCATCGGAGTAAACCCTTCCAAATTTCCAGTAAGACAATCTCAAACGAATTATGCATATTATTATAGTTTTCTAATTTTCAGTTCACATGTAATAAATCAATCCAAGGTCACCAAACTTTTCATGTCTCCACCACTAACAAAGAACATGCCTGTGCCACCCTAAACAGCCTGTGATGCCTTACAAGCTGGCTATACTACCATGACAAATTGTACCAAACCCCATGTGACCCCATTTTATTCCCTTGATCCAAATACCAATTTGGAGCCATATAAAAGCCTTTATCAACATCCTTCTTCCATGACCTTACTGAGAAACAAAATGGCCATAAGCCAAATCCTCTTGTTATGTTCTCTGAGCCTTTGCATTGGCCTAGCTTTCGCAGATTGTAACATTTTGAATCAGAGAACAAAAAATGGCCTGAAAATCTCATTGAAGAATTACTGCGAGAGCTGGAGGATGAATGTTGAGATTCACAACATTCGACAGTTCGAAGTTGTCCCAGAAGAATGTAATGACTACATCGTAAAATACGTGACTTCGACTCAGTACAAGGTTGACTCAGAAAGAGCGCTTGATGAGTCCCTTGTTTATCTCAGCACAAGTTGTAGCTTGAAGAAAGATGGTAAAGATGCTTGGATTTTTGATGTTGATGATACTCTCTTATCAAACGTGCCTTACTACAAGAATTACCATAATGGGTAATTTTCCTTTTCACTTTTGGAACATCAGAGCTGAAACCTTCATCTTTATGACAAATTGAACAATTATGTATATGGGTTTTGTCTTGTCTTTTTTTTTTTTCTTTTTTTTTTTTTTTTGTAGGTTATATATGTTTATTGTTTACTAAGCTATTTTTCATGTAAAACAGGGGAGAGAAGCTGAACCTGACCTCTTTAGAGGAATGGCAGAGTCAAGGTAAAGCACCTGCTTTGGATTACTCACTAAAACTCTTCAATGAGATAAAATCCAGAGGGTTGCAGATCTTTTTGGTTTCTTTCAGGAGAGAGTGTCTCAGATCAGACACAATTGACAATCTTATGAAAGTCGGTTTTTATGGATGGAAAAGTCTGATATTAAGGTCAGTTTTTTTTTTTTTAAAAACAATTATATTACCGGTGGAAGCTCTTTTCTTTGTATTGCTCCCTATTTTTTATAATTGGAAAATGTGGCTTTTTTTGGGTAAAGGGGGGCTGAAGATGAACAGGTTTCAGTGCAAGATTACAAAGCAGGAGCTAGAAAAAAATTGATTAGCCAAGGATATAGGATTTGGGGCATCGTTGGTGACCAATACAGCAGCATTGAGGGACTTCCAAGTGCAAAGAGAACATTTAAACTTCCAAACCCAATGTACTATGTTTCTTGAAAAAAGTTCTTAGGTACTTGAAATTTGTCTGAAGATTCCTAATAAAGAGGCCTTCCTATTTTGCTTCTGCCTAAGATATTTATAGTTCTATCTTTTTGTTCTCAATAAAATTGGGGCAGCACACTGATTTGACAGATGTACATTTACTATATAAACTACTTGTGGATATGTACTTAGTTGAAGATGGTTATTGGTTAAATTACAAGCAAGCTAATATACAATCCACTTTAAACATCAGCAAAAACTTAAATGGTCTCGACTCTTTTAACCTTTGGAAGGTCAAACCTTAAAATGTCTAAACAAAGACGTTCCCTCTTAATTATTCACTTGCTACATATTTGACATTATATATATACCAAGCTGGCTCTAGTATATCTTAGCCTCGGCGCCTAAATTCATCTTAGCACAATACTCGAACAAACTTCCATCATAAACTCTCCTCACAGCTTCTTTGGAGAGAAAACCCTCTTCATCTCTGGCTAGAACATACAGAAGTCCCCATTCCAACTTGCTTGCAATCCTGTACATAAAACCATATATAAATCCTGTACAAACCATATACAGTACTCCTCATTCCATTAAAAAACAAAAATCATGTATATAAAACCATATATCAGAGGCTTAAAAAATATCGATTACTTTGTGAATGCTCTTAAGAGTTCAAAACAAAAATTATCTAGCCTTGGGACTTTTTTAGTGACACTTTTTTTATGACTAATTTGTCACATAGTGTAAGTTTGTAGTTAGAATTGTCTCTATTTGTAGAATTATTGATTGAGCTTTAATTTGTGAAAAACAGGTTAGACTATAATTGAGAATTGGGCTGGTTGGATCTCTTGGATTTTGGCCCAGTTAATTGAAAGAAGATTGAGAAAGATCTAGAGTTAATACGTAGTACACACAGTATTTGATATTTGATTTTCGGTTAAGATTCAAGGTAGATTTTCTCTTTAGCGGGATTATGATTCTAAGGTTTTTGTTGCGCTAATCCCATGAATTTAAGAGGTATTTTTCTATTTATTTCATAGTTAAATATGTAATCTAAGGAAACTTAACCTAAAAATTATGGTAAATATATAAACTAAAGCATACCAGCCAAATGGATCAAATGCAAGACGGTTTCCTTCGGTCATGTCCCAGAGCTCCCCAAGGGTCAATTTGTCGGGCACAGTTAGAGCATATTTGCTAAACGTATTTTCAAGATTAACTGGCGTATACCTGAAAACCCATGAAAGAAAAATGGTAAGAGAGTTTAGTACTAATGCTTCTCATTAGCTTGGTTAACATATTAAGGGTCACACATATGTGCAAATATTGTGTACAGTACCTTCCTTCTGTGTCATATGTTCCAGAATCGCTACCATGCTTGGCTTTGTGGATGTTGTGAATGTATATTGGAAGGAAAGGAGAAGGGAACCATCCCTTAAAATGCACAATTTTAGAGCATAATTGGCTCGCTCTTATTAGGACACTTTAAGATTCAAAAAATTAAAAAGAAAAAAAAAAAAAAAGACGTCAACTTACAGGCAGAGTAGGGTAACTCAGAGCAGCATTGATAATAATGGCCATGATAAGAGAGGCAAATGCATTGAAACCAATGGCACGCAGACCTAATTAATTAAAGCCAGTCAAAAAAAATATTAAATATTATAATTATAAAAAAAAAAAAGAAAAAAAAAAGTGTAATGAAAAAGGACTAATGAGTGGTGAATGAAAAGTTACCAGAGTAAGTTTCCCAAGGGTAGATGATACCATTGTCATCTTGGTCAAAAAATGCTACATGTTGCTGAAGAACACTGAGATTATAATGCCTATGTCCTGGTGTTCCAGTTGGGTGGTTTGTGTCAGGAGCTACCAATGCTCTTGGCAGATCTTATTTTTGGTTTTGGTTGGTACAATCAAAGAAATTAATATCGATTAGCTTAGAATAAGGTAAAATACAATATAATTACCCTTTTGTTGATAATCTTCTGTAACATTTTTCTCAAACTTCAATTTCACCTTTTTTTTGAGTTTTTGACAGCTTCTATTCCCCATAGTGCACAAAAAAACTTGAGCTTTCTTGTACTAGTAAAGAATTTATTACCATTGTTATTATAATTATTGTCTTCTTTTTCATATAAAGTAGAAACTGTATGTACAACTTCTTTCACCATATAATAAAAATGAAATAACATTAGAAATATGGCAAAACCCCATAAAGAAAATGAACTAATAACTCACAAGGCTTTGGGAGAGTGTTTTCCAAGTCACTCCTGACCTTTCTCTCAGCAGTGACAGGGGCATAACGAGCTTCTGTAGCCAAAGCTTCATTTTCTAAAAATATTGTAGCCATGATTTTTCCCTAAGTAGTACTAGTTTCTCTCTTCTTCTTCAGTTCTTAATATTAATTGAAATAATCAAAATATTTGTTAGGCTTATAAAGGAGGAGCAAACGAGAAAGGAAGCAAGTGCGTGGCAAACAAGACGTAGAAAAGGCCAGTCGTGGCAACTTGGAGGAGTGCATGCTAGGGTTTATGTGTCAGAGCTTTTACATTTGGCATTGAGAAGGGCCTTTGGTGTGAACCATTTATTGCCACTTCTCTCTTTTTAAAATTTTCAGCAACTTTTTCTTACAATATCCAGACTCTCTTTTAGATTTTTTTTTTCCTTTCCTGAAACCAGTATTTTGATTCTTTAATATTTTTTCTGAAGGTTAGCAAAATAAAGATCTGATATATATGATTAATTTATTTATTCCTTTTTAATGAAAACTATGTTCAAATGTCGGCTTAAAGTATATGTACGTTACTAATCTCATAAATTTCTATACATGTGTATATTGCCTAAAGTATGTACAAAAGTAAGTTTATTAAAATTGCACATTTCCTAGAAGAATTGTTAATAATTGGACATAGAATGAAAACAACCTATTTAGGTGGATTTCTATTAATCCCTTTTGTGGCTAACTAAACTCGACGTGATTCCCTCACCGGTTTTGAAAAAACACAAACCAAATAATAAACAAATTTCAAAAAAAAAAAAAAAAATCTACTCTATACTAAACAGCCGTTTAAAGTGCGGTGCTAAGTATTATAATTATCTCATAATATTGCTCTTATAGATTAGTAGTAAATATTAATTAACTTAACACCTTTAAAAGTAAAAACGCGGCGGAGAAGCTAGCATTTTTAAGTATAATATTTTTACTTCTTATTTCTATTACTGTTGTTCATCATTTCTTCAAAATAACTTTTTTTCATTTAAAATTTGGAATTAAAAAATGCGCACATTGTATTAAAATTTCTCTTTTTAATTCTCAGCAAGTAATACATTTATTCTAATTAAGCCTCCAAAAATCTTTATCATTTCCCTATTATTATTTATCGAATTAATTTTAATCAATTCGTAATCGATTTCAACGGTATATCTGATATCTCAAGTTCCCCATACACGAAGAAAGATATATATATCAAAAATATTCCTAATCGTTTGTCATTAAACTAAAAAGTTATGGGTTGACTGGAAAATGCCCAAAAATCAACATTCCAAACTGAACAATTATAGCTAAATGACTCGATTAAATAACTATATAATTAGATAACTATTGAAATAATACAAAAATTGCTCCCATCTTTTTAAAAAATAAATTAATGTCCATTTATTAGTTAAGAGGATTTAAAACTATTTATTAAAGTTAATGAGTTCATGAAATTTTAGAAAATGAGCTTTGCGACTATCGACGAAGAATCACCCTTAAGTAGTATTTTTTTTTTCTCTTTGATATATCTATTTATGTACTCTGTATTTTTTCATATAGATCACATATTGATATTCACTATTACCCTCATTAAAATCCACGATTTTCTATAAACTAATGTTCATTTGTTAATTAATACCTTTTAAAACTATTTTCTATTTAGGAGTTCATGTAATTTCAGAAAATGAATTTAACGGTCATTAACAAGAAAGCACCTCTCAAGTAGTACATTTTTTCCCCTTCTCAGTATATCTATTAATATACTCAGCTTTTTTACATACCAATTTCAGTTATGCGACAGCATTATTTTTACACTTAGATATAATAAACTTATAAACACATCTATTACGACTAAAAAGATATTTACTAAACTTTAAGAACCAATTTGCACTATATATATGTCATAAAAACAAATATACTACTTTCATAAAAATATTTAACACTACTAAAAACATATCTACAAAAAATCAAGATCACAATATGTATATGAAAATGTACCAAATAAACAACTTGATATATTAAGGAAAAAATTGGAATGTACTATTTAATATAATCAGGTAGCTCTATTGCCACTTTTTTTTCTCTCCCCATTTCTAAACACACTTATCTAATATTTTAAAATTTCTTTTCACACATCTTATAAGTTTATGTTATGTACAAAAATACCCTTTGTTAAATATTTCTCTAAATATTTATTTTTCCACCCCTAGAACTTTATAATAAATTAGTTTTTAGAATTTTTTTCTCCTTTAGAAATTATAACAATAGTATCAATTGAAAAAACTAAAGATTTTTTTTTTATTCGTACGACTACACAATTTGTTGGTTCCTAACCCCCTCCTTTCTCTAAGAAAACAGTTCCTGAAAGATGATTTCCCCAACAAAAAAAAAATACAATTGTCCTAAACTTTAAAAAAAAATTATAAGAGAGAATTCCCAACTCTTTTCCAAAAAAATAAACAAAACATTAACTGTTAATTCATCAAAAAAATTAAAAGAAAAACATATAATCTTGATTTTTAAAAAATTGAGCAAAATATCGTACAATTATTACAGGTAAATAGGAGTGTGCTAAGAAATAAAAGTTTTAATGATTTAAAGGAAATATTCATCTCAATTCACTGTAAAAAAGAGTTACTATTTACCGATGCTTTCTGTATTGACGCACTTACTTCGACATATTTTGTAAACTTGTCATAAATTGGATGATAAAGACCACTTTTTCGTAAAACTCCTTTCCGATGCCAAAGGGGTGTCATCGTAGGTTTTTTCAAGGAAAAAAAATTTAATATCCTTTCATGACGCCATAAATGCGTCGGGTCAAGGCCATGAAATAAAAAGCGCATGTAATTCGCGCCATTTATTTCATGAAAAGTCTAAAAGAAATTATTTTCTTTTACTCTGACGCCACGCCAGTAAAGTATCGGGTATGATTTCATTTATTTTTCTATTGAAAAATATTTTCAAAACTTTTATGACGTTTATTTTATTGTAATCGTAATCGAAATAGATAAAAAAAATAAATAAAAATAAAACAGAATGATACGTGAATTATTATTTTTATTAAGCTATTTACCTAAAATTAAAATTAATAAAAAAAGAATTAATAAAATATTTATTAGAATACTATTCGTTTGTAAAAAATTTATAAATTATATTTACTAAATTATTTTTTAAAATATATATTTTTGAAATAAAATTATATTTTATAATTTTAATAATTAAAAAAATAAATATTTACGTGTAATCATATTTTTAAATATATAAGTTAAAAAAGCATTCTCATCTCGCCATATTTTTTATTTTTCTATATTTTAGTAAATGTTTAAACGGGAATTAATCATTAACCATGTATCACTGTCGTTAGTTAAAGATGCCATTAGTGTCTAATTTGTTTTATCGAAACCATATTTCTTTCCCTCTCTCTTTGGCTCTTTGGCTCTCTTCCTTTCTATGGCCTTCTCTCTTTTCTCTTGTTTTAATTTTCTTTTTCTCTACTGATTTCTCTCTTGTCTCAATTTTTTTTTTTTTTGTCATTTTGATTCAGGGCACTTTGATTCAGCGCAGCTTGATAGGTTGTTTATTTGGGGATTTTGTTTTTGGTGATTTGGAAATCTGAAATTCGATTGGGATTTTCTTTTTATATATATATATATATATAAATAGTTTTGCATTTTTTTAGTTCCAAGTCAATGAATCTATTTATTTGTTTGTCTTTTTATTAATGAATATTAAAAAAAAAAATGTGAGATCTAGAAGTAGCCAAGAAAATTCTCAAGTTAATCACTCTGTCCTCCGATTTACCTTCGATAAATACTCTCTTTTTCTCTTTCTCATGCTCTGATATTACGGGCTTGAATTTGGGTCATTTGCAAGGTTTTTCAAGAATACCTGGTCTAGACGAGTCTTACTTGTCCAGATAAATTGGATATGGGTTCGGGTCGCTTTTGACCATTTCACAGGTTCCAATTTAGTTACTGATATTACCTGACCCTAGCTCGTAAGCTTGACCAAACTTTATTATATATAATCGTTTCATTATTTATATTCTTATTATAAGGTTTACTTGGTTTTTGGTTTTTATGGATATAGAGAACAGAGGCCTTAGGACTTTCTTTAGCCACATTTTCCAAAGAGGTAAATAAGCTCTTGAGGTGGCATTTTGGGTGCCAATTTTAGACACAAGCAACTGGTAGGATTGAACAACCAAGTGCCATAATCAATTGCTATGAGAATATCGATTAATAAGTTTTTGTAGAATAGCTCATGTTAAACAAGTACAGTGATTATTTGGATTGATTCTTCAGAAAGCTTCAGACTTCCTCTTTTAGTGATAAGATTCTGAATTTGTTTTTTTCTGGGAATTTGTGGAGCTTGATGGGTTTATAATGCTATTATAGCTTTTGATTTATATATGTCTTAGTCTTACAGATGGAACTTGACAGGAAAATGGTACTAAATATTCAGTTGTTATGTATAGCAATTCCTAGTAGAAAACTATTGAGTTGGCTAATGGTATCAGCTTCTTTAGGAGGACTATGACTGAAAATAGAAACCCGTGACATGGATGAGATTCATAATTGTGTAATTAAGCTGGTAAAATTTTAGTTGTCATTGCATTTTAATTTTCCATTGTTTTAATAAAAATAGGAGTGTTGAGTGTTTGGGGTTGAAATGCAGGGAGAAAATCCCCAAAAACGAAGGGACAAGGTGTGCACTGGCTACGGAGCTAGATTTGGTGGTGACAGGCCTTTGGGTGCTCTTAAGTTGCTCCAAAGAGTAAAGGTGCTTAATTATCTTGCACTTTAATGCCTAGGAGAGCACACCCTTGCCGATTGGTATCAAGTTAATGGTGTCAAGTGGCGATGGCTATGATTTAAGGAGTATGTGTCTATTGCTTTAAACAGTTATGATATGTTTTCTTTTAATTAGTCGTATGCTTTCTTGCAACTTGAATGTTTCTCTAGGATTCTTGAATGAGAATGCAATATATATTTGCAATAAATTGCAAAAATGATAGAAATTAGGAACTATGAAAGGACAATATTTTTATATTTGAACTCCTTTCTTTTTCTCAATTTTATGTTTCCATATTTGTATTATATCAACATTGATCTAATTCTATGATAATCCTAGATCTCTTCTGGTACTTTCGAATGATTGTGTAGTTTCAGATTGGACGCATGTGCTTTTACCTTTAGCTTTAGAGAGAGGGAGTTTGCATAACCAACATGGCCTAAGAAAAATACAAACTGAACTTAAATGCAATAAGCAAACTTGTAGTTTTTGTTAGAATTTAATAAACCAAATGCTTTCTCTTTTATCTTCCTTTTGTATATTTTACTGTATTTTTTGGGCAATGGATCCATCTGGCGTATAGGAAAAGATTATAGATATAGCAAGCAGCCTGGGATTGAGTATTTCTGTTCGTGGCTTATGAGGTTTCTGTCAATATTTATTTCAATCAAAGATAGTTTAACGATTTAATCATTTTTATTGTTTCAATTAGATAACACTAATTACTATAACTTAACAAAACTTACATTTTGTTGTTTATGTAGGTTCAAGATCCTCTAATGAGAAATCATATAGCGTAGAAGGTGTAAGGTTCTAGTACCTGTAATTGTAACTTTGATTGGTAAAATATTTATTTCTCTGTTATTTGTGTACGTATCATTTAAGTCATCATAACAAATTAGTGACACTGGTCAGGGCTACCCTTTCTTTCCATTTGCATGTTTCTCAAAAGTATGTATTTGTTGCAAATGAAATTAAGAGTATGACCCCACAACAATTTAATTTTTCTCTGCTTTGCACTGTATATTTCTTGAGAAGGTGGACCTTATCTTTTTGGTCTAATTGATGAATGAAATTAGCATATATCTTGGAGCAGCTCCTATTGTTGAATGTTTCGAAAAGTATCAAACTAATGTAGTGATAACTTCCCGTGTTGCAGATGCGGGGTTATTTTTGGCACCAATGGTATATATTTTAAGTAATTTGCTCTTACGCCATTAATTGTATGAGGTATAATTGAGTATAAAATAAATTTGGCCAATCCTTATACTAGAAAATTGGAATCTTATATGGCCCCCTTGCCTCTTAGATCTATAAAGATTATATGTTTGTTGGAACTTCCAACTAATGCATGTTTAACCCTATCAGCCTTTTTCTGTTCCTTTGATATGATCACATTGTTTTTTCTAAAATCTTTCATAAAAAATTTGAAAATACATATATAATGTTCTTTCTAATTGGCTATTTTAAGTATGCCATGGTTTGATTCGGATAGGACAAATTCTGAAGAATTCTAATGGTGCATAAATAGTTAGACGAACTGGATTGGAACTGGGACAATTTAGAAAATCTAGCAGAGGGGTCTTTGGTTGGCCATCTTTTTGAGTGTGGTCGTCAACTTATAGGGGTGAATTATTCGTTTAGTGTTATAAACCTAAAAAGAAAGGGGCGTTGAAGGAAAAATTTAGCTCCCCCCTAATATATATACATGTATATGCACAAGAATGTCATAGTATTATGTATTTATTTTCTGTAGGGGACAAGTATCCAGATATGTCTTTCTCTCAGGTCCTTGATTTGTCACATCCTTATGCTGAAATTAGTTCTGATGGAAGATTATGTGTGGCAAAGGTAGAAGGTAGTAGTGGAATCTTAAATTTCAATACTTGTGCTCAACAACTTCTATATAAAATTAGGAATCCCAGTGCCTAGCCTATGTCACCCCTGATGTTGTAGGTTCATGCACATATAGTTCTATTACAATAACATAGGAAAATGATAAATGAATGAAATCTTTGTCTATTTACCCTTAGTGCAGATTATTGATCTTCAGTTTTAGACACGAGCAACTGGACACCATTCAACTGTATTTTGTTTTTGAATTATTTAGTGAGAAGTAAACCTTTGTTTATCCATTGTGGAATTAAGTTGGAATTATTGAAAGTTAGAATTTTTTTTTTGGAATTATGATATGGGTGTTCTAAACTTTGAGAGAAGAACACTTTTTCCTTTTCAATGTTCATATTAATTTATTTTCTTTTAATTAATTAGTTATATATAATATAAAAGTTGTATTTACTTTTTATTATTTAATAATTGCAAAAAAAATTATTTAATTAATATTTATTATTTTTCTCAAGAGCACACCATAGCCTACCATTTTCTCATACAATTTATGGTGGGTGCCTTTATTTTTTTACCATTTGTATAAAAGTTGTATTTACTTTTTATTATTTAATAATTGCAAAAAAAATTATTTAATTAATATTTATTATTTTTCTCAAGAGCACACCATAGCCTACCATTTTCTCATTATATATGAATGTAGCTGTGAAGCTTTATTACGTACGTACTTGTCGGAGCATTAATATATTTGGGTTTGGGTTATTACTTCCTCTTAGCTTGATCATTATCACCACCTGAATGCTTCTTAGCTAGATACTCGAACAAACTTCCATCGTAAAGGCCCCTCACAGTTTCCTTGGCCACAAACCCTCGTTCATCCCTTGCCACATAATAAAAGAGTACCCATTTCATTTTACTTACAATCCTGCATTTTTATTTACACAAATTAATTAGACGCATATATGTAACATATATTTATCCAACTATATATATATATATATATATATATGTGTGTGTGGGGGGAAGTATAATTGTAATATTTGGTGAAAATATACATGACATAATGTTATACGTATCTATATATACGTACCAGTCAAAAAAATCATATGAAACTCGATTGGCTTCTGACATATTCAAAAGCTCTCTGAGAGTCAATTTGTCCGTTGTTTTTTTAGCATACTTGCTAAAAATAATCTCAAGATTAACTGGAACAAATCTGGAAATTTATTAATAAGTAGAAATGTAAGTTTTGGGCTGGCCTATTGGTTTTATCAATTGGAAAAGATCTGTATATACTATAATAACAATAATAATTCTAATTGGTTTTATGATATGATAAAGTATAATGCTTGAAACTCTACCTATTATTACAATTTCTTTTAGGAATATTATCTCATTCTTGTAATACCACCCTATGTGACAAGCGATTCATTATCATTTTATCAATGAATACAATCAAACTTAGTAGTAGAAAGTTTTAATTCACTATTGAACCGTAATAAATCACATATACATTAGATTTATTAAAAAGATGAATAATAAGTGAGATTCCTAACACAATCGATAACTAAATAGGGTTAATTTTTCACATACCCTCCGTCCTTGTCGTATACTCTAGAACCGTTTCCATACTTAGATCTATGGATGTTACGAATGTAGATGGGAAGGAAAAGAAAAGGGAACCAGAACTATCCAGCCGCCTGAAATTAATATGGTACTTCATTTCAATAACGTAACATAGTAATAATAATAACATATGATACCACATATATAACTAATTTCCACATTAATTAATCATCAAATGAAAATAAATGAAGTCCAATAGAGTTTAAATAATGCTAGAATTCTCAATATTCTCACCTATTAAAATTGTTTTTCAATAAATTTTTGAATTATTATAGTTCAATTATTTGTACAAGAATTAGAACTTATTATAAATATATTTGGTAGTATTTATTAATTAATAAATCACATGCCACACAAATTATATTTAAAAGAAAAGGGATAGTTGCAAAAGAAAAGAAAAAATTCTGAGATTTTGGTATTTTGCAATTTAAACCCTAAAGTTTGAATTCTGCAAAATAATATTTTGAGATTAAGAATCTCTGAAAATTAATACTTTAAATTGGCTTTTTGAATAATTTTAACCGATAAAATACAATAATATTCTCAAAATTAAAATGAATAATATGAATTAATCTAGCTTTAGTAGAGGATATTATTGTTTTTTTATTCTTAAAACTAGTTAAAAAATCTATTCAGAGTATTAAGTTTTAGAAATTCTTAATTTCAATATATTATTTTATAAAATTCAAATTATAGAATACTCAAACTTCAGAATATTTTTCTGCAGTTATTCTTTTTAAAAAATGGAGTAATAATTGGGATTCCTAGTTATTGTGCTATACATAAATCACATTTATCAATACTCATCATGTAAAATCCTAAATTTTTATAAGAGTAATTAAGTAATTTTACTTAAAGGGCATTTGGGAAATTCTATATTTTGGGATTGATTAAATAAAAATCTAAAATTATTTTTTAAATTAAATTATTAGTGTTGAACCTAGACAAAATAAAGTCTAGGTGTATTTGGGGCAAAAGTAAAAAAGAAATTACAAATTGGGGATAAAAGTATAATTAAGGAGGGACTAAAGTGAAAGAATCTTTTTAAAATTTGTGGCCAAAGTAGAATTCAGAAAGTTTTTCGGTCTAATCAGGTGGCACCACGTGTCCCACTAGTAACAGTTTCAGAAATTGCAAATAAAACCCCCAACTTCTTTCTCTTCTTCCCCCAAGTCCCTAGCCATTAACGAAAAATACCACCCACGGTTACTGTTCATGCGCGAGCAAATCAACCACCGCCATTGCCCACATGCAACCCCGCATCTAAGCTGAGCCGCCGATGAAGCAGCATCAGCCACCCCCGCCAGATTTCGCTGCCGGTAGCTCAATATCCATCTACTTGAAAGTTCCGCCACCGCGTCAGTTTTTCGGCCGCCGTTTCACCATCTGACGTCCATTCGTCTAAACTCCAGTATCGTTGGACTCGTCTCGACGTCGCCGATCTTTTCCAATCACCACGACCTCTAACTCGGCTCCGATGAGAAGTTGATTACTGTAGTAATTTTATAATATTAAATTTTGTGTTATTTTTCTAATTATTTTGGAAATGAATTTTTTTGTTCGAGAAAAATTATACCATGTGAAAGAGGCGGTTGAAACAAGAAAATTTATGATTTTGAAGTGTTGAAACAGTAACCGGAAGATCATTAATTATCGAAATGAAAATGTGGTATTTTTCTAATTATTTTCCAAATGTGATTTTTTATAATTTTTGGATTTTTGAGCCCATTTAATGCCCGGGACCTCAAAATTGAGTTATGACTTCGAATTCGGACTCAGTGAGGTCGGGACATGAATTTTGATATAAAATACCACTATTTTCTGAAGTGGCACGGAAATCGAGAAAGTAGCTCGTGAATTGCACCGTTTTGCATTCCACGGAGTGGTCCCGCACCGAAACCCGTTTTCGACAAATGTTATGTCTAACCCAATATTTTTGGGTGTTCTAAATTTAGTGGTGACCTCTGTTTCTCAATCTGAGGCTCCGTTTAAAAAATTAACTTTTCAAGTGAACGTGACAAGATCCGAGAACAACTGCCTGAACAACCAGGTCATCAACTGAGGATATGTCTAGCGTCGTTAGCTCAGAATAACTACTATCTCAAGGTAGGGATTCAATTACCATATTTTATACATGTTTTAATTTGAAAATTTTCATTATAACTATTTTTGTGAAAAATCGTAAATAAATGATATTCTGATAAATTGCTGAAAATTATTGGATTTATGTTGAGATTGGACTGTATGAATTTTATATATATTTTTATATTATGACTATGGGATAAAACATCGGTATGCTTCCTATGTATAGTAAATCCCAGAATAATGCCAAGTTGAATTTTAAAGCATTGTATGGTTATTATGTATATTTTATTATATATTGTACATACCATAGGATCACACATGAGATACATCTTAGGCATCGCATCGTTGTAGTAGGCGGGCTAATATACCCGCCTTCGATGAGAGCCCGTAAACCTGCGTGGGATTTTTCTGATTATTCCCATTCGGTAGGTGTAGGCATTCAGTTGCTCCTCCGGTTTGATAGGGTTAGACACATGGGTGTCCCTCCAGTTTTTTAGGATAAATATCAGGTAGAGAGTACTTAGTACACGTAATACGAGTTACTCTAGTTCGTGATGTGAAGGTGTGAGCTCATGAGATAGATTGATTTATGATATGTATAATCTTGCGATTTTTGACTTTAGTTTTGAATATATGATTATTCTAGTACCACTTGTTTATAAATTTGGTTTATAAATGGATTTTGGAAAAGACATTAACTATGCAGGTCTGATAAAAATGCATTCACTCAAAAAGATGATTGAGTTTCTACTGAACATTCTCGTGCTCACCTCCTACTTCCTCCCATTTCAGGTGTTGACCTATTTTATAGTAATTAATCTGGTGGCTTGACAAATATGCTTGAAATATGCTTGTAGTTTCAATCTTCTTCATTGACTTGTTTGTACTCGGTATCAATTTCTATTTTCTAAGTTAAATTTATTTAATCAATAGTAATATATTTACTGAATAGATGTATGAGAATGATTTTTATTATTAAATCGAGTACTTAGAAAATAAAATAGTTTTATGTAAATTATTTGAACATTGGGTGGTTCTGATTCCCTTATCTTTTCCTTCGCATCTACATTCGTGACATCCATAGATCGAAGTATGGAAGCGGTTCTGGAGTATACCACAAGGAGGGAAGGTATGTGAAAAATTAACCCTATTTAGTTATCGATTGTGTAAGGAATCTCACTTATTATTCATCTTTTTAATAAATCTAATATATATGTGATTTATTACGGTTCAATGGTGAATTAAAACTTTCCACCACTAAGTTTGATTGTATTCATTGATAAAATGATAATAAATCGCTTGTCACGTAAGGTGGTATTACAAGAATGAGATAATATTCCTAAAAGAAATTGTAATAATAGGTAGAATTTCAAGCATTATACTTTATCATATCATAAAACCAATTAGAATTATTATTGTTATTATAGTATATACAGATCTTTTCCAATTGATAAAACCAATAGGCCAGCGCGAAACTTACCTTTCTACTTATTAATAAATTTCCAGATTTGTTCCAGTTAATCTTGAGATTATTTTTAGCAAGTATGTTAAAAAAACAACGGACAAATTGACTCTCAGAGAGCTTTTGAATATGTCAGAAGCCAATCGAGTTTCATATGATTTTTTTGGCTGGTACGTATATATAGATACGTATAACATTATGTCATGTATATTTTCACCAAATATTACAATTATACTTCCCCCACACACACATATATATATATATATATATATAGTAGGATAAATATATGTTACATATATGCGTCTAATTAATTTGTGTAAATAAAAATGCAGGATTGTAAGTAAGGTGAAATGGGTACTCTTTTATTATGTGGCATGTGATTTATTAATTAATAAATACTACCAAATATATTTATAATAAGTTCTAATTCTTGTACAAATAATTTAACTATAATAATTCAAAAATTTATTGAAAAACAATGATAATAGGTGAGAATATTGAGAATTCTAGCAGTATTTAAACTCTATTAGACTCCATTTGATGATTGGGTGGTACTGATTCCCGAACCTTATGCCATAAGGAAGGCCACGCGGATCGCACGTGATCTCACAATCGGCCATTGGGCCGTCCGAGGTTAGGGCCGAATCTATCACTAACCCCAGACGGTTCGGCCCAGTCAAACCCCAACCTCGACAGCTGGGGGTCGGAAGCCCTAAGGGTCTACTATCTGGGAACATCGGCCTTTACCTTAACAGTCGGAAGGGTCAGAAGCTCCAAGGGTCTTCAGACTGAATATAATGGAGAACAACCCACGGCTCCAGACCCAGACAGAGCATTTAATGCGATTCTGGGTAGGTGTGTGTGCCAGGGACAAGCCGTCCTGACAGAACGACGATTTGCCCAAATCTTACTCCTGACAGATTGAAGCCGTAGGAGGCGGCGAAAATCAGGCCACGGTAGCACAGAGGAGATGACAGAATTCTCGGCCCGTGACCGTTGAAAAAGAACTTGAGGTGAAAGGTACTCATTCCTGAAATTGAGAACCAGGCGGCTCACTATCTCAGGGCTATGTATAAAAAAGCCATGCGTTCCCGAGAGGGGCATGTACGCTTAAAAAACTGATATATATAAAAAAAAGTCTGTGAACAAAAAAGATAGAGAGATATTCATACTGAAATATTTTCCTTGCTACCCAACACAAAGATAAACCATTGACTTAAGCATCGGAGAGTCTTTGCAGGTGGCCACCCCCGCCTCTCCGATCTTGCTTGGAGTTCCAAGAGCTTTGAGACAGCAAGGACATGTGGACAGTTGGAGAATACAGCGTCAGCAATTCGAGACACGTGTACGGTTGGTGAGAAACTGCTCCAACAGTTTGGCACCGTCTGTGGGAAAGAGTTGAGCGTGGAAAATAGAGTAAGGAACTCGCAACACGCTCTCCCCGAATAAGAAAGCCATACAACGTCTGATGGCACCTTCAAGAATGACAACCAGGAGCACACGTCCCGATGCCGAAGGAAGCACCCGAGAAGAACGACCAGATCTGGGGCAGAAGCTCGATCAGATGCTTGCCGCCCTGGCGGAAGCGAACAGAAAGGCAGAAATGGCCCACGAGGCCGTCATGGGTCTAAGGGACGAGGTCACAGAGGTGCGCAAAGATAATGCTCGCCTCGAGGGCTTCCTGGCAAGTGAAGATAGGACCCAGCGGAGGGAAGATTTCGACGAAGAAGTTCAACAAGAGTTCGAAAGCCAACCGCGGGAAGAAGCTCCCACTCCGTCCGGGTCACGGATGCAGGGGATACGACAAAGCCAGTCGAGACCTTTCCAAACCAGGGGGGCAACGAGCGGAAGACGCCATGAAAGCCCTGGGGGTACACCCCCCGACTGGAAGCAAGAGATGATGGCAGAGTTGGGTAAAAGACTCGGCAACCGTCATAGCCAGACCCCCGATGATCTGGCAGAGCAAAATGTGCGAGGCATCAACCGGACGGCCTTCGCTGACTGGATCCAGATGGAACCTAGGCCGAGAGACTTCACGACCCTGACCTTCAGGCCGTTCGAGGGGAAAACTGACCCCCTCGACCACATATACCACTTCCAGCAGAAGATGGCCTTAGAGACCAGGGACGAGGCTGTGACTTGCAAAGTTTTCTCTACGACCCTTGTGGGGCTAGCCCTGTTATGGTTCAGGCAGCTCCCAGAAAAGTCCATAAACGAGTTCGAAGACTTCTGCAGACTTTTCCTGAAACAGTACGCATGTGTCCAAAGGCAACAAAAAATCATGCGAGACCTAGACCGTTTGGAGTAGGCCGCAGATGAACCCCCACGGGAGTACCTCTCACGTTTCCTCGAGATAATGTCGCTGGTCCATAATGCAGACTCGGTCCAAGCCGTAGGCTCGTTCGTCCGGAGCCTGCAACTGGGATCAATGCTATCGGACCACCTCCTTCTAAATCTGCCGTACGATATGACGGACGTCCAGGCCAAGTCGGAAGGGGTATTCAGGGTGCTGGAAATCCGCCAGAAAGTGCCCAAAACCTCTGCCGCAGTAACAATGATGCCAGTACAACCCCCGGCCCCATAAGGGATGAAGAGGCCCCCACCGGGCCAAGGGCCAACCCCGAAGTAGGAAGTCCCTACACGAGACGGTCTGGAGGGAGGCAAGAGGAGGAAGACGACCCGTGATCCTCTGCCCAAGTACGAGCTCAACATGCCGATTGACATGATCTACCTCCAAAACAGAGACAGGGGCATTTTCAAGGACCCGCCCAAATCCGGCGTCCCGGAGCATATGAAGAATAGGAACAGGTACTGCCAGTTCCACAAAGATTTCGGGCATGACACCGTCTACTGCCGCAATCTTTATGCCCAGGTCATGTTGGCGATCCACGCTGGCAGGTTGAAGTAGTACGTGAAAACTGATGAAGCCCAGCCGCGGCAAGACACTACCAGGACTGAGAAAGGGAAGCAGGTCCAAGTCTCAGGGTCAGGAGAGCAGACCCTCAGGATAGTGCCGACCATCATGGGCAGGCCTGAGCCGACCCACGATCAAGAGAAAAAACATAAGTGCCTTAAAAAAGCTGAAGGCAGGGTGAAGCGCTTGAAGGAGATGGGACACTCCGTCAACCACTTGATGTCAGGAGAAGGCCGCGCATCCGCTGTCCCTATCATTTTTACTCAGCAAGATCTAACCACGGTACGCCATCCTCACGACGATCCTTTGGTAATTAAACTGCAGATCGGCTCCGCATTGGTTGGAAGGGTCTTGGTCAATGGTGGGAGCAGTGTCGATATCCTATTTCTCAGCACATTCGAGAATATGGGTCTGGATAGGAGCGCACTCAGGCCAACCTGTCAACCGCTTTTCGCTTTTGACAGCACAAGGGTCTGCCCTTTAGGCGTCGTTACCCTTAATGTCTGCGCAGCAGAAAGATGCGTAGAAGTGGATTTCATCGTCGTTGACTGCCAGTCTTCCTTCAATGTCATCATGGGAAGGGGATGGATCCATGCCATGCATGGGGTCGCTTCCACCCTCCATCAGGTCTTAAGATATTAGTCAAAGGACGGCACGTACACGATTGACATCAAGGGGGACCAGGCCTCTGCAAGAAAATGCTTTTCGGCCGCGCTGAGGGGAGCCGACACGGGCGCAAGTGCCGCAGCCAGAGACGGATAGCAATTAAAGGACCGCCGGCCAGCATACATGAGACAAATTGAAGAAGAGTCCGACGGCCTGCAATCCACGATCGAAGAGCTGGTAGCAGTCCCTTTGAGAGAGGAAGGACCGGCGAGGGTGATCCTAATTGGAGCCTCATTGCTCGAGGAGCAGAAGAAAGAAATGTTGGGGTTCTTAAAGTGGAATGCAGACGTTTTTGCATGGTCCCATGATGATATGCCAGGGATAGACCCTGCACACTCTTGTCACCGATTGAATATAGACCCCTATTTCCCCTCGGTCAGGCAGAAACTCTGAAGATTCGCACCAGAGAAAAATAGGGCGATCAATAAAGAGGTAGAAAAGCTACTGGAGAGCAGTCTAATCAGGGAGTGCATATACCCGTGGTGGGTTTCTAACCCGGTAGTGGTGAAAAAGAAAAACGGCGACGACCGCATCTGCATAGATTTCACCAACCTGAATAAGGCCTGTCCAAAGGATAGTTTTCCTCTGCCAAGAATCGAATAAATGGTAGACGCGACGGTAGGATTCAACAGGATGAGCTTCCTGGATGCCTATTACGCGAAAGACTAGATCCACAAGGCTTTTATCACAGAGCGAGGTTTGTACTGCTATAAGCGTATGCCGTTTGGCCTGAAGAATACGGGAGCAACCTACCAAAGGTTCATGAATAAGATGTTCGCCAGGCTGCTAAGAAAGACTATGGAGGTCTACATCAACGACATGGTTATGAAGAGTAGGGAGGATTCAGACCATCTGAGACACCTAGACGAATGTTTTCAGATTCTTAGGCAGCATCAGATGCATCTGAACCCCAAAAAGTTTCATTTGGGGTATCCTCAGGGCAATTCTTGGGACATATCGTGAGCTGGAGGGGTATTGAAGCAAATCCGACCCAGCTGACCTCGATCGCAAATGTGCAGAGGCCCTCATCCGTTCGAGAGGTCCAACGCCTGGCTGGGATAGTAGCCGCTGTCAGCCGATTCGTACCCAAGATGTCTGACCGATGCAAGCCTTTCTTCCAATGCCTGAAGAAAAACTCTACAGCCATCTGGGGGGAGGAACAGGATAAAGCACTGGCAGACCTCAAGTTGTATCTGAGCCACCCACCTATCCTGGCTTCCCCATCGGAAGGAGAGCATCTGTATACTTATTTAGCGGTATCCGAAGTAGCGATCAGTGCCGTGCTATTCATCGAGCAAGACGGTAAACAAAAGCCGGTGTTCTATATAAGCCGCATGCTCCTAGACTCCGAGACCCGATACAGTGTGGCAGAGAAGCTGGTCCTCGCTCTGGTCAACGCTAAAAGGAAGCTCCGGCAGTACTTTGAGGCGCACTCGATCACTGTATTTACAGATTTCCCTATTCGCCAAATCTTGGCCAACCAGATCTGTCGGGACGACTGACCAAATGGGCCATCGAGCTGGGGGTATATGATATCGAGTATCAGCCTCGGACGGCAAAGAAAGGGCAAGTCATGGCAGATTTTCTAGTGGAAATCGAATCCTTTGGGGAGTGGCATGACCTGAATCAGATGTCGCAGCTTCACCCTCCTTCAACCTAGACGTTCCACACGGACAGATCCATGAATGCCTCAGGATCGGGAATCGGGATAGTCTTGCAGACCCCAACGGCCCTCAGGGTTGAAAAAGCACTGAGGCTCGGTTTCCAGGCGACTAACAATGAGGCAGAGTACGAGGCATTGTTGCAAGACCTCGAGTTGGCACTACATTTTGAGGTAAAAGAGCCGAGGTTGCACAGGTACTTCTCCAAGGTGATGGGGGTAAAAGCCC
>JXTB01000504.1:0-27978 GCA_002914805.1 Parasponia andersonii | reverse complement strand
TAATTATTTCTTTGCCAAAAAAAAATGAAAAGAAGTGAAAAGAATGAAAAGAAAATATATAATATAAAATTTGTTTCTATCTTTATTTCTTAACTTACAAATGATGAACTGAAGATGAAATTGAATAAATCCATGCAGGAATATTGTTATTATATATTATAAATTTGTTTCCTTAAATGTAACCGGAAGAGGAACATCTCGAAAATAATTAACGATTTTCATCGTTTATTAGGGGACGATTCATGATGAACAATATATACTTGATAAACTCATAAAATTCACTAGTAATACAAATTAAACGAACATTAATTATACCATATTGAGAGTAGAAAATATAGAGAACAATTTGAAAAACAAGTAGTTAATAATATTAATTATCAATTAATCAATAAACTTACAAGGCTTAGTAAGTGAATTTTCCAAGTCATTTCGGACTTTTCTTTGAGAAGTCACAGGTGCAACTCGAGCTTCAGTTGCCAATGCTTCATTTTCCATTATCACAGATCGCCGACCAGCCATTATTCTTTTCCTCTTATCTTCCCTACTCTCTCTCCTTGCTCTTTCTCTAGTTGTAGTGGCCTCATACCTGGGATGGTCTGCTTTTTATATAGAATTATACAATATGAATTAATGGTACTATAATTATAATTTTCATTGGCCTTTTTACATTGGCATGTTACAATTTACACTCTGATAAACCAATGCCTGGATCAGGTGCTATTGACGTTTAGCTGTCAAGATATATTTAAATAAGAGGCTATGCCATGTGCTAATGTTTTTAATATACCCCAAGTATCATATATATAATTATAGTGTACTGTCTTTATACTTGTAACGTAATATTTTAAGTCAAGAATATAACCTTTAATTATTGCTGGCGATAATGGGAATATTTTGAACGTAGATACCTTTGTTGGTGTATTAGATATTATAAGTTCTATGCTTAACTAATCAATATTTAAATTATACAACCTTGTGGAAAGAGTAGTGAGAAGTTGGAGGCTTTTTAAGTGGCGAAAATAAATTCCCCAGAATTAGTCATCTATACCGTCGTCCTTGTACTCAACAAGTCGGATAACTAAATTCCAAATGTCTCAATCAAAAGCTCAAATACGTGACAAAGTGGCTTTTCTTGCTCTTATATCTCATACCCAGTTACCCACCAACTTAAAAAAGACCATTTATGACCTCCAATCCCGGCCCACTCTAATTTCCATACCCGGAAAGAGAGTTATTTCTTTTAAACTGCTCATCTACCTTGAGAACTACTCTTGTTGCGCCATGAATTCGTCCCCCACCTACCTGGGTTTTTGGATCCATATAGTCATGGTGACCGTCTGCTATACTCCCCAATGTACCAAATTTGCTGAAACCCCAAAAACGCTCTTATCCTCAGCAAGCACTCCCAAGTCTCTTCCCTGAGACCTTTCAGTCATATAACAATGAATGAGTGCAGCAGTCTTTTTTAAATAATGTTAGAGATACTAATATTTTACACTAAAAAATTATATTATATGAGTTGACTTCATTTTAATAATTTTTTTTTAAAAAAAATGAAACTACACTGTTTAAAAGTATGTGGCTGAAAATTATATTACTTTATTAGTATAAATTTTTAGTACAAGATTTTATTTTCTCAATCTTTACTCTTTAATAAAACTTTGTATTCCTAAGAATGCATTTTATTCAAAAACCTCAAAATTATCTCATTTTTTAAAAAAATAAAAAATAAAAATTTGATATTGGACAAAATGTTATTTAGAAGTTGCATTTTTTAAATTTGTGAGATTTAATCAAAATTAAACAATAAACTATAGTTTTCGAGTCTAAAATCATGACTCTAGCAAAAATTTTCATCAAACTCGATCAGCCTACTCGAGATGGAGATGGATGGACCTAATCAAGCTCAATTAGCCCAATTAAGACAACTCATCTGGGTCCTATTAAGCTTTATTGGGGTTTTTGGATTTATTGGGATTTTTGGACTTTTTCATACTTTGTCAGTAAAATTTATATATATACATCTAATGGTGATTTAATGGCTATAATGAAGTGCATGAAAAGATGTGCATCATTAATGCTCTTTCTTTCTCTTACTTTTTACAATAAAAAAATGTGCATGCTAAATTTTCATTAGCCAAATTGATACATATGTATAGGTAAAAAAAAAAAAATACCTACTGGATTGGTGCCCATATATAACCAATTACCAATTTATTATTAGAAACCATGTATAAGCCAATTGATTTTTGGAAACTAAAAACTAAATTAGTTACTAAAAACCAAGAACCATATGGGTTCCTCTATAAACATCATAATTATTTAGTTAATAGAAATTGAAAACTAAATTAGTTTCTATCATAAACAGTAGAACTATTTGGTTAATTCAATTATTGATTACTAGAAACCAATTAAGTTATTGGAAACTAGTTGTCAGAATCCAGAAACTAAATAAGTTTCTAATAACTAGTAACCAATATATATATATATATATATATATATATATATGTTGCTTTTATTTTAAAAATATAATTACTTAATTTGATAACTTGATCATATTTTCCTACATCTTTGTTCAATGTCTCACCCAATTCTTGCTACAGGGTATTCTGTAAAAAAGATATCACAAAAGTTTCCAAGAATCTTTCATTGTTTCCTATGATTACTATAAAACTTTCATGGTTTCTTATAATTTACTTAGCTTTAGGGTATTCTACAAAATAGAAACCACAAAAGTTTCCAAAAAACCTTATTGATTTCCTGTGATTTACTTAGCTATAAGGCATTCTGCTAAAGGAAACCACAATGATTTCTAGGAGATCTTCTTAGTTTCTTATGATTTACTTAGCTATATGGCATTTTCCAAAAAGAAAACTATGATCATTTCCAGGAAACCTTCGTAGTTTCTTGTGATTTATTTAGCTACAAGGCATTCTACAAAATGAAAACTACAATGGTTTCCAGGAAATATTCGTGGTTTCCTATGATTTACTTATATATAGGACATGCCACTAAAGGAAATAAAACTGGTTTATAGGAGACTTTTGTGGTTTTCCATTATTTACTTACGTACAAGACATTCCCTTAATAGGAAACCACAAAGAAAAAAAAAAAGATAGCTTATTTATTAAAATGTTACTGTGTTTTCTAGTTCCCAAAGCATTAGAAAAATGCCCTAAAAAGTTGTATGAAATTTTTATTATTTTTGCAAGGTCATAAATTTAGTAATATTTTTTGATAAATAAGTATAAGTGTCCAAAACCCTAAAATTGAACTGATCAAGAAATAACATAAGGAGACCAATATAATAGGACCATGTGCCTAAAGTTATTAAAGGAAGAATCTTGGCCCATGAGAATATAAGGGTATAAAGCCCCTTTGGCCACCCTCGAGGAGTCCTATTTTGATGGGACTCCTCTCTGTTAACCTAATTATTATTGATTCATAGAAATTTCAAAAATTGAAACCACATTTCGGAGTAGTTAAGGTTTGTCTTAGGCCAAAGGATATACTGGTTGAGAGCAAGGTAATTTTGCTCCTTTATGTAATTTATATATAATGTTGTTGAAATCGAATCTTATGCAAGGGATAATAGCTAAATAAACTTGCTTTTGTTTTATTATTTTGCTGCATGTTCTTAAAATTTAAAATTATATTTTCTGTACAATTGGCTCAAGAACCTCGGTTTTTAACGTAACATGTCAATCTATAAGTTTTGATTGTTATATAAGTTCTTTTAGATTGTCTGCATATTTTATTTGTTACATTAGATGTATGGTTGAATAATATGTTATTGTGGTTTATTAATTCCTATCTATAGTACTTGAAAATTTATGTCTAATTTTTCTATTGAAATTGTTGAAAGGAAGGTAATTTGTTTCCTCATTGATTTTGATTTTTTTTCCAAATAATTTCAGTGCTATTTTTTCAGTACTATGGAGAATTAAAAATGGAGATGAATAATAAGAATAAACTTGATCTGAAAAGATTTTAGAATTGCAAAACTTAAGAGAGAGAGAAAGAGAAAGAGAACACAAGTAGGTAAAAAGGTTCAACCCTAGCCCCACAAGAGTGGCTATAGGCAACAATTACCAAATACCTATATATGAAATGTAAAACATCTTCTTTAGACGACATCCTTTTTCCATCAGCAGCTCTCCTTTGTTGATAAGTGCCTCTTCTTATCCGGGAGGAAGGTTTTCTTTTTACTGATATGGGTTCTTTTCGGTTTTCTTTCTAGTTTCTTATTTTAGTATTAAATAATTTTCCCATATGGGGAGGTAGTCTTCTTCCTAGATCTAGATCTAGAGTAGTCTCAAGTCCCCAGATCTAGATTTGTAATAGTTTGTTATATTTGTTTATGTTTCTATTATTTTAGTCTACCTAGACCTTAATCTATAGTGGTTTCTTTTCAAATCTGTTCAGATCTAGAGCGTGTATAAAGTAGTATTTACCCTCATGTAATTTTCTAATGAGAGGCAAGAGATACCAATAATAGATATTAAATAAATAGTTACAACAAGCTAACCGTTGAGGCGTAGAGCTCTATCGAATCACACATCAACAGTGATCTTCATAAATTCTCTTCTCACTAGTCGATTTCGCTAAGATCCCAATGTGCATTTTTACTCTAAGAATTTTTATCAGTTTTTTATGATTGTCTACTATGCAATCAAAAATCGTTTTATGGGTATTGTATTATCCTTTTATTATTAATGAAAGTTTTTCTCTTTCCCCAAAAATCACATAAGAAATAAATGTTCTGGTTATAACTGAGTTTAGGTTATAAAATAATAAGAATTTGATTAAGAATAGCTAAAAAATAGGTTGTAAAAAAATATGATAGAGAGCGTGATGAATGAAAAAAGGAGAGACTCCCACACGTTATAAAATAATAAGAATTTGATTAAGAATAGCTAAAAAATAGGTTGTAAAAAAATATGATAGAGAGCGTGATGAATGAAAAAAGGAGAGACTCATGGGAGTGAGAGAGAAAATAAGAGAATGGGGAAATAGATATATATATATATATATATATATATATATATATATTTGGAGGGAATTATTCTCACCCAACCAGTATTAGAAATTGATTAATTTCTCACTCTACCAAGTCTTAAAATAGTCTAAAAATTACTCCTGGAAATATCATTATATGGAAAAAGCACAAAAATGTCCAAGTGCAGTGAAAGGCTCCTTTATTTGGATCTTATAGAAAAATGACTGATTTTTGGGTCAAATTTTAGTAAATATTTATTTTTTAAATACTTTATCAAAATGATCAGCATATAAATATATATACCAAGTGTAAAATATAATATATACATAAATTAAAACTCGTATATAAATATATATAGAAAAAATAAAAGATACATATACTCAATTATTTAGCTAAAATAATAAGAAAATGGACATTTATTAAAATTAAATGTTAATAATAATAATAATAATAATAAGGGGTTTTTTTTACATAAATCTAGGCCCATTGTCTGAAATATTGAAAAATCTTGGATGGCTGAAAATTTTGAGAAATGATAGTTTTATTTATAAAAACTTTAGTAATATTTAGAAAAAAATCATTTTTTAAAATTAGTACTTTTTAAAGGTAATCGAGGTAACTAATCAAGTTACTTAGAGTCATCAAGAGCTACTTGATGTAAGTAATTCGATTATTTTAAGTAATTTGACCAATTATTTCAAGTACCTCATCAATTAACGAAAAATATTATTTTTATAAATACTTTAAAATTTGTATTTTTCTAAATAGTTCTGAGATTTTTCAAAGAATTTAAAAATCTGAGATTTTTCAAATTTTTTAACACTTTACCATTTTCTTTTTAAAAAAAAAATCAAATTTTCTTTATCTTTTCTAGTGTGACTAGTTATTTGACTATTTTAGGCCAAAAACTTAGAATATTACCGATTTCAAAAATTTATAGCTAAATATTCAACTCACTTAGTGACATAAATGAAAATACAATATATTTCACAACTGAAACTTTAAAATAATGACTATTTAGTTGTGAATTATAAAATATTGACATCTATTTAAACTAATTTAAAAACTTGGCCATCTTCCTAGTTTTTTCATCTTTTCCTCTCTTTTCACCACCCCGTTCAGAGAGCCCAATAAAACGAGACCCACAACAACCACAAACAGTGAGTCTCAAGCCCAGTCCTCCACTCCTATTCCTTCTCTCCGTATGAAACAAACAGACCTACCTAAAGCCTCTTACTTAGCTCCGCGTACCATTGATATTTGATACTCACAACCTTTCAACTCACCACCTTCAAAGAATCGTAAGCAAGCTATGGCGACTGAGATAGCTGCTGTAAGTGTGGAGACCGCGGATGAAGCAGCGGCGGCGGCAGTGGCGCCGGAGACTCAGACTCGGGCGGAGCCCCACAAGTTGGAGAGGAAGTGGACGTTTTGGTCCGATAACCAGTCGAAGCCCAAGCAAGGCGCCGCCTGGGGCACCTCTCTTCGCCAGGTCTACACTTTCGACACCGTTGAAGAATTTTGGTGGTAATAATTACTAATTTATTCTTGCTAGTATTATTATTGTTATGATTTATTGTTATCTTATCAACCTAAATAACCCATCTTCCATTGTTTCTTTTAGGTTTTTATTTTCTTTGCTAGATTCCTCCATTTATTGAAATTTCTATTCTTTTCCCCCTTTTTTTTTTTGTATTCTGTAAACATGGGTATTTAGAATTTAGTGCCTTTATTATGACATGATAGTTTGAATTAGGTGTCTCCCACCGGAGGATTTTGTTCTTTTAGGTCTAATTTTCGAACAATTTTTTTTTTTTGGTGGAATATTAATGATCTAGGTTTCTGGGTTTAGCCTATTGTAATATACATATGTGTGCATATATGTTTAGTTTTGGTTATGTTCATGATACCATTTAGTTAGAACACCCAAAATACAGGGAAAAACCAGATTTGAGGCTTAGGTTTTGATATTTTCTGTTCATTGTTGATTTCTTTAGCTGCGGATAAGTTGAATTTAACTTATTTTGAAAGAAGTAATTTGATTCTTAATTTTATACATATATATATACATATGTGTGTATATTGAGATTGAGATAATATCAATTGTCTTTGCAGTTTGTATGACCAGATATTCAAGCCAAGTAAGTTGCCTGGTAATGCAGATTTCCATTTGTTCAAAACTGGGGTTGAACCCAAGTGGGAAGATCCCGAGTGTGCTAGTGGAGGCAAGTGGACTGTTACCAGCAATAGAAAAGCTAGCCTTGATACGATGTGGTTAGAAACTGTAATTATCTTACCATTCCCTGTATCTTTTTCGAGAGATAATACTTGTGCATCTCCTTTCTTGTCTTGATACGATTACTTCGCAGATCCTTCTAATTACTGGGCTTTTGATTGATTGAGCAGTTGATGGCTTTGATTGGAGAGCAATTTGATGAGGCTGATGAGATTTGCGGTGTGGTGGCCAGTGTGCGCCAGAGGCAGGACAAACTTGCACTATGGACCAAGACAGCTGCGAATGAGGCTGTTCAGGTCTTTCTTTCCAATGTTTGGAATTGTGTTGTGAATGGGTTTTCTTGTTTGTATTGCTGCTGCAGAAGAATGTTATTTGCTGTACTGTTATAATAACTTAGGTCAATACCTGCCATATTAGATTTAGGGTAAATATAGAACTATGCTCACCGTTTTTGTTGATGACTCGATTAGTGATCTGTGGTTTTTTCTTAGATCATTTAGTAATTTCCAATTTGTTTCATGATAGGAAAATTGAAATAAGTCCAAAATTCTTTGTGCTGATTTGATAAATCATATGGTAACTGATCCTACCAGACTGTAAATTTGAACAAAGAACAAAAAGCATAAGGTTATTATGTTTTCTGGATTAAGACATTAGCTACCTGCTAGGAAGAATTTGCCTATTCTTTCGCTAATTAGTCTCACTATTCATCATTAAAAAGATTAGTAGATGAAATAGGAAAAAGAAAATATTCTATGGATTACATTGCTGGCACAACACACTAATAAAAGGAGGGGGACAAGTTAATTTTACAGGTGAAGCACTGTTTGGTATCCCATGGCAATGCTTCTCCAGAAAAAATATAAGGAATATATTTACCTTATAGAAACACTCGCTCATATACCAGTTTCGTACCATTCTATTCTTGCAAAGTTGCTTCCTTTGTTTAGTTGGGGACTGCCTTGTTTTTACGAGTATGTTCTCAGAAAATCTTCTGTTATACTGAAGTCTGCAACTGGTCTCCGTCACTTCATTGCTTAAGTGTAGGAGCCTTCATATACTTTTCTTTATTCCTCGTATCCAATTTACCATCACTAAACATGTTATCCTTTTTTGTTTCATAGATGAGCATTGGAAGGAAGTGGAAGGAGATAATTGACGTCACTGACAAGATCACTTACAGCTTCCATGTAAAGTTTAATTTATCGTTGAATTCTGATTTCCGGCTCTCACTTGATTCCTCTATTCCTAACTTCTTTTGTTATTGCAGGATGATTCAAGAAGAGAGAGATCTACGAAAGCTCGATACAATGCGTGAACGTTGCTTGATGATTTTGCTGCTTGGACCTTTACTTAGTTACTTGCTGTGTTACAAATACTGGCAACTCGTTGCAGATTTTGATGTTCTGTTTACTGAGGAAAACCAAATAGATCAAATATTTTTTGTGTTGTGTTTTTTGAATGTAATATGACGACCCATTTTTATATTTTGATATTGCAATTTTTTTAAGAAAATATTAAAAAAATTTATTTACTCAAGTTTGATTTGTTAATCTCGTTTGCTGAATCAAATTCAAAAATGAAGCAATGAACTGAGCTTGTTTTATTGGTTTCACGCTCAGGTCTCCCATGCAGTGATATTAAATAAAAAATAATCTACTTGATTAGCCTAAGCCTAGATCATTTTGTACTTTGTACTTCAGTATAGTGGTAAACATAATTCGGCCTATCTATATTTTTGTTTTGGTTTTACCCTCATTTCTTCTGTCTATTCTTCCTTTGTTTCGTCCTATCGAACATGGTCTTGATGAATGATGACCCGTGGCCATATATAAAAAATGTGGCTCAGTGACTGAGCTACCATACATATCATAGTCCGTTCCCAGAAGCTTGTGCAGATATTTGCTCCTAAAAAACTCAAATTTTTGGTTAACACGACGAAAATGAAAAGAACGTTTCATTTCAAAGCTTACGTTAAGCTCCGCACCCTAAT
Source organism: Parasponia andersonii (assembly GCA_002914805.1). NCBI lineage: Eukaryota > Viridiplantae > Streptophyta > Magnoliopsida > Rosales > Cannabaceae > Trema > Trema andersonii. The sequence continues at coordinate 18,750 of JXTB01000504.1, read as the reverse complement.
TTGCACTAGTTATTTGAGATGTCATTTAGTAATCTGTTCTGATTTTATTAAGATAATCTAAGAAAAATATTACAAACTAAACAAACTGAAGAATGACAAGGAGCATATAAGAGAGAGGTAGCTAGAGAGATTTTAGGTTGGTTTCTGACTTCAAAGCCAGATGAACAAAGTATCTACATCTGGAAGTCGTGGAAACGAGCTCTAAACTCCTTAAACTTGTAACAATTCTCAACGTGACAACAAAATAAAGGCATCCAAGTTCATCATGCAAGGAACCCCAGCCTCTCTCCATTTTTCTTCGCCAAACGAATGAGCCCTTGTCTTTGTTTAGCGTCAGCACCTATGGATTTGCAGAACTCAGTGATTACCTGAGAAAAAAATGGTGTTAAAATTGGTGTTACTAAGATTTTAAGAATTACACTAGCACCATTCTAAGTAGCAATTCTTTGCTTCAAGTAGTGACCAGTATATAGTGAATGTTTTTGAATAGTATAAGCAAACAATTAAACTCACCAGACATAGCTTTAACTCTCAACATAAAAGGTTGAAACTTCTACAATAGTTGAGTATATAGCTTTCGGTTCTCAACACAAGAAAGTTAAGTCAACCTTTATGCAAGAAAGTAATATCAACCTTTATGCTAAGTGAATCTTAAATATTCACACCAAGCTTAATGTATTTTACTAAAATAGCAACTAACATGTCCCCTATAGCTAAAATATAGATTAGTTAGTGAGGAATTATAAGTTAAATCTATATTAATATTCAAACAGGGGGAGATAATGTTACCTGTGAGTGTAAAGCAATAGCTTTTCCCCTAATTTGATTGAACCTTTTCTTGCCAATAATATTACGCGCCACAACAACAACAGGGGCAAAGAGACCTTTTCCTTCATTGATGTTCTTCATCATGGGCTGTAATCGGATTGGCTTCTTCCCAACTCGAACTTGAGTTGGTACTGATTTGGCCAGCATGGTATAATCTTCTCCAGCCATTGAAGTTCCCCAACTTCCATGGAAGGAAGAGCCCAAACCTCCTTTAAACCCAGTTGCAGAAATTGAAGTTGTCATTGAAAATGAACAAAACCCTATAGAAGATTACTTCTTTTAAGCAAATCCCAGAAAGAATCTCTGTTTTTTTTTCCCCCCCGCTCTGTTAGAACTTTATGATAGATTATTCGATATGGGTTTTATTCAATTTGTGTAGAAGAAAGGATATTTTGGTGTAAATTTGAGAACCTTGGGTTATAAAAGCATCGAGGTCCACACAAACTGGTGGCTTGGGTTTTAGTCACGGTTTTTCCAACACAACGTATATTAATTGTATAGTCTCTTATTACTTACGGTCCCCGATATTTCGGAAGAGATCCGAATGTGAGTTCCTTGGAGGCTTGGATGGGGTCTATTTGTCACCCTTTTGTTAGCCGTCCGATCATCGATTTGGGATGATCCTAGCCTTCCAAAATTAGAGACCTCTATTGAATATTTTCTAGCGTGAAAAACGAAATAGATAGGAAAATTTGAATAAAATGAAAAGAAAAAAAAAATGAACGGTGCCAAATAAGTAAATGACTATTCATGGTTTTGACCTGGATTGTTCACAACCAGACACCTATTTACAAAATTGAATCTTTGATTTTGTATTAATATGAGAGCTAGCAACGTGCCACGTGAACGATATTTTGTGTTAGGAAGCTGCTTGCTGGTGAGGAAAAATGGGAATTTTCAGCGGTTTTAGGTCTTAAAGACGGTTCTCTTAAATGGACCATGAATTTTGCTTTAGCAAATTAGGTATTTTTGATTTGCAAAAATAAAATTTGATTTGACATTATAAAAACCTGGAAAGTGAAATTCATTTTCAATAGAAGATACTAGAATAAATGACAAAAAGATCTGGTTTTTCGAGCATATTAATTTCGCTGCTTTTAGTTGGACAAGAAGTACGAAGTAGACTGTAATTAACTTTGGTTAAATGCAAGAGTACTTTTTGATATTTTGATATCTTTTCACTTTTTACTGCTCTAAGTTGACAAGGTCTGGATTCTCGGGTTTAAAATTAAGAATTTGACACGTTGATGCTACCAAATTTTGGAATATTTGTAACCAGTGATCTCAGATACATAAATAAACTTTCAATTAGCTTTTTACGTATAAAATCGGTTGAATAAAATACTCAAAAAATAAAATGAATGAACACGAATAATAATAATAATAGAAAAAAGATTCCATTTTATCATTAATTATTATTTCAAATAACATAAAAAATTAATATACTTTACTTCGAATTAATTTTAAAAAATTAAATTGTCATTAAAAACATATTTCATTTACAGAAATATTTAATATACTTTATTGAGATTAATTAATATAAAAATACCAAATCATTTAAATTTAAAAATATTATACTAAATTGAAATTATACAATTTAGTTGGTATTGACTCTAATTTATAAGATTTGAAAGTATAATTACAAATAAGAATAATGTATTACATTTGGAATTAGATTTAAATTGAAAAACTTTGGGCAATATCTCGAAAATGGTAAAATTTGAACCAAATTTGGAAACTAACTTCAATTTACAACATTTTATACTTTATTGTAGAAGTTTCCCGTTAGAGAAACTTCTCCAAAAATTGGCGTATGCCACTAATTGCGGCGAGCACACGGTATTCTTTAGTAAAAGGCGAAAGAATAGTTCGCTCTGTGCTCACCGCGTGGCTGCGTGATTTGGATGTGCTCAAGGCTTGTTTACTTATAGCTCTATTCTGACTTCAGTGCTTTGTATGCTTTCCATGTGGGACTTTTTAAACACACCCTTAGATAGTCTAAACTAGCGCCTCATGTATGCCACTGTCTTTTTTGCTGCTCATATATTCATAGATCGCTCTCAATTTAACTCTACAAAGTTGAGTAGATTAAACTTTGAATGTACTGGGGAAAATGATGATTTAATACTAGAGATTACATGCTTCGTTTTACTTAATTTTCAAGAGCTTGATCATCTAAAAATACTGAAACTTGGAGAGAACAAAACCTGTTCAGAATGAGTCCAAAGAGCTTGACCGTTGTACTTAATGGTATCAAACTATCATTAATGATAACTTTACATTATCAAATTGCTGTGAATATCTTGTAAGAGATCTGAAATTAATCCAGAGTTCTATAAGTTCGAAGGCTCTTATAAAATTTAGTCGGTGTTAAAACGGTTCAATTTTGAGCTACTTTATGCAGAATGAAACAATTAATTTAATTGTAAGAGATATTCTCGTTGCTTTTTGTTAATGAAAATTTGTTCCCACCAAATACAAAATTGAGTATTTGAGATGGTTTTACTAAGTGATCTTGAAGTCTTTTTGTTATGTCTACCAGAATTGATCACTTATAAACTCTAAAGACTGTTAGACCTGAAAAATTTTGACACATATTACCATTTCAATGGGGAATTGACAACATGATTAATAGTCATTCTTGCATGAAATAACTAAAAACGTTTGCAAGATGTCATTAGTGTGAAGAGTATACCTCTTTAGCTCAACATCACTAGTGTTTATTTTAGCTTAGTCGCCTTCTGGCACACTATTAGAATTCTATATAATCAGGTAAAACGATTCATGGTATGCTTTTGGAATATACTTGAACATAAATTAGGCTCGTATAGTTGCATAATCTCCTCAAACACATGCTAGTTGGCTACTCGGACACTCCCATCGAATGTGAAAAGTTGACTACTGCCTCTCACCACGCCTTGTGGTGCAAACTGTTTTTTTTTTTTTTTTTGAAAGTTCTACAAACTGATATTTGACTTTTGAGTTATAACAAAAATTGAATTTAATTCCGCAAATTGTTTTGTGAAGATTTAGTTAGTTTACTCACTAACTTTTGCGTGGTTTGAATTTATTTGGCTGCTTATGATTTCTTACTCAAATGTCACCAAATGGGCAAAATTGTTCCTCTTTCACCGCAAGACTAACCCTTTTAGAAAACTAGCGGAAATTAGAGAAAATATTCATTTTATCTTTATCTTTTGCTATTAGTATGAAGAGGAATGATAGATGTTGCATCAGTCGCCGGCCTCTATTTGAGACACGTGTTGCAGTCTTTTTTATTTACTATATTTTAATTACTTAAAACCATCATTTTCGTGCATATTACGACGATGTCATTTAGCTCCTTTGAAAAAAAAGAGAAAATTATTTATAAAAAATAAATAAAAAAATCATAATTTGAGATTTATCTCAAAATACAAATACCTTCATTCTTTGGAAATAAAGGGTGAGGTGATAAAATTTATCTTCCCCAAGGTCTTTTCTCTAATTATCACTAGCAATTCTTTTCCTTTAATCGTTGTTCTATAATTTTTCTTATTATCAAATCGATGACCACATATGAACTAATGAAACCACAAACATATACAATCTATGAAGATAATGTGCAAAATTAATTAAGCGAACCGAAGAAAAATTTTAATGTGGGTATCTATAAAAGGTCTAAGCTCTAAAAGTATAGAACACTTACCAAAGTGAACCAAGTCCTTAGTCGTAGCATTGCAATCATCGCCTTTCTTGAACTACTTCGTATCTCTACAACTCTCTGCAACTGTGTAAGTAATATCCTTTGAATATATGTTAATTGGGACTACCTCAGAAGTCTTGAAAAAGTTGTGCGTGTAAATTTGAAAGGTCAAAAGTTTAAATATTAATAGTGTGTATTATTTTTTTTCAAATTTATATTAAATAGTTGTCATTAGTCCACTTCTTTAAAAATAAAAAACATCTTTTGAATATATCTATAATACTGTCAACATATTATTATATAACTAATCAATAAAAGATAATCAAAAGAACATTCTAGTGAAGTAACTATCAACCAGAAACATTTTAATGAACCTATGCCATTATTGAAGTTGATCTGGAGCTGTAAGGTGCATGAAAGAGTCAAACTTTTGCTATGGAGCATAGCTAAGAATGCACTCCCCACAGAGGACCTACTTCAGACGATCTTTGGTTCTAATAATCAATGCTACCTATGTCATCAGCTAGTGACTCTCTCCTTCACATTTGCCTACAGTGCTCAATCGCCAAAGCTATCTGGTTTGGTAGTCAATGGAATGTCAGAACTGAGAACTTGTCGGTCTCTAATGGTTTTGAGTCAGTAAGCTGGTTTTTTAACCCCAAGTTTCTCAGGTCCTAATGCTTCAAACCAGAGAGAGGAGTTCATCCTCTTTGCGACGGTGCTGAGTTTGGAAAGCACGAAACAATGGTTTCCATTCAGGAACGAAAGCAGACCTAGTGTCCCTTTTGCGCCAGGCCAATGAGGCTGCTGGCCAATTTCTCCGAATCCCAGTGGCTCCTACACCAATTTCGGATTCGGGTGGAATCTTTCCATACCATGACAGAGGTGTGTTAAACTCAAGTCCCAACCCTATTCGGGTATGGGTTGGTGTTGCTTTCAAAGCAGTAACAACGATGGTGGCTCTGGTAGCTAGAGACAGCCGCAACAATATTCTTTTCCTTGCAGCTAAACAGGTCCACAGCTCTACTGCTTTAGAAGCTCAACTATTAGCTGTGGAGTTTGGAATTTGCTCGTGCCTTGAAAAAGGATGAACAGATGCAATTCTATTTTCAGACTCACAACAGGTGGCTATGGCATTGTCACAACGCCTTGCTTCTCGATGGGAATTTTCTTTTATCTGCCTACCCTTATTTTCTTTATAGGACTCGTGTAATGTGGAGGTTTATTGGGTTCCTAGAAGATCTAAAGGATCAGCCCATGCCCTTGTTTCTAAGGCTTTCAGATCAGGTCTTACTGGATGCTTCTCCACCTCGGAGGTAGACCCCCCCCCATGTGGCTACCACTCTCTTCAATGACGAATAGATAACTCTTTTTCTAAAAGCGAAAATTAAAAAAAACATTCTACCTTGTTTCTATTTTCAATAACAAAGCTTAAAGGTATCTCCCAAAAAAATAATACATACATTATACAATACATATAATAAATATATTCAAAAGAAAATAAGAATTTACTAATGAGATTCTGTAATGTACATTTTTTTCGTACAATGGTGTATACACCACAGTTATAATTAAGGTATAAAACCTTGTCCATTGTTTCTCATAAAACTACATGAAAAAACCAAACTAACATGACCCATTATGGAAAAAAAAAAAAAAAAAAAAAAAAAAAGAGATCTGAGACGAGTAACCTTCGTTATTTTTACATCACATTTAATATTATTTGAAGAGAATGTGCCATGGCATCTATAATTTTAATATGGATGAAGGTAGCAAATAATTCTTGTTGTTAACCTTAACATCCAAAATAATAATAATAATAATAATAATAATAACGTGTGATATTAGCTCAATTTTATCATATATGCATGTGTTTACAATTTTTACTGAGAAGGAGCATATGATTATAACTGGGTCAATTTTAAGATGTAATTTATAAAATTCGCATTAATAAAACGTATCATACCAAAAACGGAAACTAATAAAATAAAACAACAAAAATTGCTGAAGTCTATCAATACAAATATTATTCTCCAAGATCTCAGCTGTATAAGTTTAGCGTAATCCCTACAATGGCTAATTTTGTGGCCATAATTTGGGAAAGTATGCCTTGTTTATAATTATTCGGAGCTCATACGAAGATCCATGTTAACATTTTCTCTTTCGGATGTCTATGTAACATAATTTAGTGGTTTATTTATTTATTTATTTTAATCAAAAAAATGAAAACTATAATGGGCGTAAATAAATGTCTAATATGAAACCTGTTAAGTCAATATAAAAACATTTTCGATTCTCAGTTTCGCAAACCGACCTTAGCTCAGTTGGCAGAGCGGAGGACTGTAGTCGGGAAAACCCACAGCTAATCCTTAGGTCGCTGGTTCGAATCCGGCAGGTCGGATTTCTTTTCCTTTTTTTTCCATTATTAAAATCTAAATTTGATATTTTCATTAGTGCAGAATATTTATATATAAGTCGTCTTTTTCAGAAGGCGCATTTTAGCGGTTCCACTGAACAGAGCGCACATTAGCAAGAATATGGTCAGCCCGTCGATTCTCATTTCCCTTCTATCTTTTCTCTCTCTCTCTGTTTTTTTAACCCCTGTTTGGTTGTTGAGGAAGTCTCGGAAAATCAGTGGTTCCACTTCCAGAACAAACAGTTTAACTCGGTTGAATTAAAATTATTGAGCTTCATCTATTCTTGTCCAATCTAACTCATTAGCTCGCTCGTTCCTTGAGGATTTCATTTATATTTATATATATATATATATACATATACACATAATTTTTCTTTGTTTTCGTCCCCGATTTTAACATTATATTGCGTTTTTTTCTTAATTGTACTCACTCGTTCTATCCATATGTAACGTTATGCTGTTTTTTGGAGTTAAATTAAAGCAACATATTCCTCCTTTACCCTTAAAGCAACTTAAATTGTTATATTTTAGCATGATAGACCCTTTATTTGCCTTTAATTTTTTAAATAGCAGGATATTGATCAAGAGACTAGTGAACTGAAGACGTCAGCGAACACGCGAGGGAGGCTGGTGGCAACCGAGTTCTTGAAGCAATTTATCTAGAGACATTGTGTGGTTCATCGTGTTGTATACCGGATATGAGGCTTTGTGGTTATGTCAAAACCAGTCTTAATTTTCCCTATATAATTACACATCCTCAATCTATATACGTTTTAATTTTTTAAAAGGGAAAAAATAAAGTTGTTTGTGTTTCGCACATATTGATCGTCACAGTTTGCACATGGAATTTTATTGTTAATATTCATTATTTACAAAGGTAACAATTCTGTTTCTTTTGAAACTCATTATCAAACGTAATTCAAGAGTGGATATTTTAATTTCAGAACATATACCATGGTAACACGTAAGAATTCAAGCTCTTTAGATAATTAGGGCAAGTTTGGTTGGGAGTAATGAAAAGGAAAAAAATGAAAAAAAATTTCAAAAGAGCCTAATTCTGCTATTTGGTTGAGAAGCCCAAATCAAAAAAACTTCTCCACTGGAGAAATTATTCTTCCACTTTAATGGAATAGTAATTGCACCAAAGATTGGGTAGAAAAGCTTTTTCATTCCATCAANTTTATGAGACTGAATGAACAAAAAAAACAAATAGATTTAGTGCTTATACCCTTTCAGTTGAGATATATATATATAAAAGCTTAATAGGTTTGATACTTTGTCTTCAAACACATAAGAGAATTCTAATGGGCTTGTTTACTTTCTACCATCTCTATTATTGAGAGAAATCTCCAAACTCAAACACACACACACACAAAAAAAAAAAAAGAAGAATAGGAATAGCAAACCCAAACACCAAAAAAAAAAAGTAGTGTTAAAGAAATTATGCCAGAAAAAATTCACTGAACTTGTTTTGAGTCCCGTAGACTTCATGAAAGCTTGAACCCGAAAAATACAAATTGAGCTTAAACCTAATTTTTTAAGGAAAAAAATGTAAAAAATAATGGAAGCGGGTTCAAAAAAACCCATTATGCATTATGATGTTTTTTTTTTTCTTTTTGCTAGAAAAGACCTACGGTCTAACTTGTGATAATTCATTATTCACAAAAGAACAAGTTTACAATTGATGGTACCACTTATACAAATCGGACAAAATATTAATATAGATAAGATAAAGAGATGAGTAATAATTATCCCATTTAATCTATTATTGGATAAAAATATTGCTTTAGTATCTTTTCTAATTTATTTTATGTCTTGTAATTAGATTTTATGAATATTAAGAGATATATATTAAGACATATACACATATGGATATTCTTTTTTTGTTTTGATCTATTTTTTGCAATTAGGTTTTATGAATATTAGGAGATATATATTATGACATATACATATATATATATATATATATAACTACAGAGAAACCAATGTAAGATGCATATCTAGAGGTAATTAAAAAGATTATTATTTTAATATTTCTTATTTTGTCAAAATAAATTGTTATGTTTTAACTATTCAATTCTTTTCTATAAAATGTAGAGTCATAAAAAAGCAACACCGTACAAAACGAAAGTATTTTCTTTCTATAATGAATTATGTATGGTATTTGATAAAGACCATGCAACTGGAAGAAATGTAAAGACTCTTACTGAAATTGTTGACAAACTTGATAATCATGAAGAAATTGACTTTGATGAAGATGATTTCAACAACACTAATAATATGATGGGCAATAAAGAGGTACATTCTATGTCTTATTCAGAAACATAAAAAATTGTCCAATCTTAATCAGATGGATCATCGAAGAAAAAAAAAATGCTAACAATCTATAGATGCTTATGAAGCACTTAAGGAGTCATCTTATATTATTGCACGAGTTATTAAAAAAGTCTCCATTTATTTAAGCAAAGCTATTAGTGAGGATATGAATCAAAAACATATGCAAATTGGAGATGAATTAAAGAGGACCACGACATTTACCATAATAGGGCATCATAAGGTAGCTTGCGTGATCATGCAAGACAATGCTATAGTTTCTTATTTTTTCAGTATTTCCGACAATGGTAGAAATGAGTGGGTGAGAGCTTTACTTGATGAAACTATCTAGGATAACACCTTGACATTATGGAGATAACCTTTTGAGAGGAAACTTTTGTGAATTTGGTATAATTGATTGTCATCTTTTGGATATTAGTATATGTGTCATCATATATGATTTTGGTTGATATAATATGTAAGTGATTTAGTTAAGTATAGCTAAAACTATGTTTAGAGATGATATGAATATCTTATAGTCTATTTTGATTATTAAGAAAGCATTGACATGTCAATATGACTTGATGTATGTGACTTTTTTATACTAATATGGCAATGGTACAAGTAATTTGACTAAGTATTTTTTTTTTCTATTTTCTTTAGTATTGATTTTGTTTTTACATGAAAAATATAATATTAAAAAAAAAGGAAAAATTATTAACAATACATATTTTATGAAGAAAATAGTGATTTTTATTTCATTTTTGAATATTTTTTACTTGTCAAATGCATTTTTATTAAAAATATGATATTAATTAATTAATTTAATATTAAACGTAATTTTAAAATACTTTAAAAATTCATGTTAAGCTTGAGAGAATTTTTGTCATAATATAACTAATTTCATTCATTTTCACTGTCATCAAAACATAAAAATACTCATTCAGCCATTGATTACATCGCTCCAACCAAATATAACATAATTATATTACTATTTATTTTCCATTCCATTCTGATTACCATTACCATTACTATTACTATTCCACCACTGCAATTAAACAGACCCTTAATATTTTAAATATAATGAAAGAATAAATAATTATTTCAATTTTGAATTTTTTTTAATATGAAGAACTTGTGTTTCATTTGTTCATTTTATAATCAAATAGAACATATAGTAAGCATCAACAAATATGCAAATTTATAACTAACCAAAATAATAAAATCGAAGGTTACTAATTAAAATGAGACTTATTCAATTATTTGAACCAGTTAAAGTACATGGTCAAGGAAATTAATCCCACGTTTAAACTGCACGCAACTCATTTGAATTTCTAACTACTGTGTAGGAGGCTTTAAAAATCACTACGCCACCAAATTTAATAGAAATGACAGAGCTACATTATTGCAATAACCTCCTTAATTCTTGTTTTAATGCAATTTTAATTCAACCTTTTTAAGTAAATTATATTAAAAATATGAATTTGTCCCCTTCTCCGTTTTCGAATTTTTTGGAGATGCCCCTTAGATTTTAAATTTGTACCCGTTCATTTAAAACTCCTTAAATTTTAAGACATAATTTAAAGTAAAAATCTAAACATTTATTGGGATACTTCTGTAGTAATAATTTTAAAGAAAGATATTAGTTTTATTGTTATTTTTCTTTAAACATAATTGGTATAAAACTATTACCAACCATCAAAGGTGCCAACTAACTTAATTTTCTTATCTTTATGTTGCCTCGACTTAAGTGCCATAGTTATAAACTTAGGATAATTCGAGATTGCTTCTAGGTGGTACTTTTGAACAATATGTGTGCCTAATAGCTGCACTATAATGTCCTATACTATCGACCAAAAGACTGTCCAACCCACCATATAATTGGCCAGTTATGGTTTGAATCTTTTAAAAACTGTACAAAAATAAAACCATTATAACTGCTTAAAGAGCTGGGCATTTTTTTTTTATTGAAACTTAAATTAAATAGGTTTATTTGGGTTCTTAACCTATAATAATATCTTTTAAAAAATGCACAAAAATAAAGCTACCCAACTCGCCACTAGAACTAGGTCTTTGTCTATTATAACTTGAATTAAATATGTTGATTTGGGTTCCCAACATATATCAATATTTTGAACTATATGAGATCAATATAATTAGACTCAAAAGGTAGAAAAGGTTAAATGAGAAGGTGAGTCTTTAATGCCCACCTAGTATGCTTTTTAGAGCAGAATTCAGCTAGTCCTAGGCCAAAATTTCTCCTTAGGGAGGAGCCTGTAAAAGACTTATCACCCTTTCCTTTGTTTAGACAATTCAGTTACTCCTGAAAATATTAGTTTGTTAGTTGCCATAGAAAAATTGAGAGAAAAGTAAGAAAGAGAAATTATTGGAGTCAACATTGAAGATTATTAGAATTCTTGAATTGCCACTTAAAGATTGATCAAGATCGAGGTATTTATTCACCTTTGTAGGTTTAAGACTAGTGCTTAGGAAGGAAGACTCTTTAGTTGAGATATTATATCGTTATATGTATTTGGATCATAACAAAGATTCTAAATTGTTTTTATTAAAAACTAAATCTAAATTTTTGTTTTATTTTCTACGCTTCCGCTTAATCCAAGTTTTATCATGTTCTCATAAATTTAACCTATAGTTACACTAGGGAAACTTTTTTGTAAAAAAGATGTTTATGTTTAATCTTAATGTTATAGGAAACAATTTAGAGCTAGAGCTTTGATTTTTTTTTTATAAAGATTTTGTTTGTATGATTTATGCAAAATTTTAACATTTTTTTTCCTACAAAAAAGTACGATACTTTTTTTACTCTTATATATACTCAGTAGTGGAGCCATAAATCTACTTTAGGGGAAACATATAAATCAAAAATTTTAAACTAGCTTAAATAAATATTCAATGAAGGTCAATACTTGCATATTTTTCTAGTTTAATCTTAAACATCTAGATTATTATCTAAAATTAGTTTTCCTAACTTTGTATTTATAATTAGATATGTAAAAGTAATTCTCACACTATTTAATATTATGTTATCATTATTTTTTCATGTATAAAATAGCAAGTATAATTCTTAATTTATATAGTTTAGGAATTAAATTGCTTCAAATAGGAAATTTAGTAACTTAATTGCAACGATTAAAATTCCGAGGATAAGCCACAAATTAGATAGTTCATGGATCATTGTGCCACTGGCTCTACATTATGCCTAGAGCTCCTTGCTTGACAAGGGTTTTGTACAAAGGCATTATAAGAGACCAAATGATACGGGGATTATAAAGGGATGGGAATGGGAATCACAAGTTTTAAATTTTTCTACTTCAAAAAAGTAAATCACGTGTCATTCACTTTCCTATTAACTAGGATAAAATGAAACCCAACCTAACAGGTGGATTTTATATTACCTACTATTTGAAACCTATGAAGGACAAGGCAAAATTGGACACTTATGCCCAATTTTCTAGTCAACCTACAACTGGTGAAGCCGTGGGTTGTAATCGTTGTAATTCGTCATCTCCACTTCTTTCTGTCATTTTTTGTCTCTGTTACGACCCAAGTTTTTAGATATATACCACGATGATTATCTATTGATTTTCCGAATTCTTTGTGTATTTTAAATTATTAATGAAATTTATTTTTTGTAAATATTATAGAGCACATAAAATTCAAAAGGCTTGATTCCATAAATTATCAGTAAAATCACAATGAAACGATAGCTTGGTGAGCTATAGACCCTAAACTAGTGGAGTTACAGTTTTGAGTGGTGATTAATTGGCAAGCTCTTATTTTGAAAATAGTAAATTATTTAACTTATTAAATATTTTGAAATAAAAGGAAATGAATTTTGAATGTTAGTTTTGGAAAAATGGTAGTTGGATGTAACTGTACCTTAACATAAGGGTATTTTCGTCTTTTTTTAAGATATTGGAATTTTGATGATTCGTGCTATAATATGTTAAGAATATAATATTGATATTGTAGTTTGAATTTGGTGAAATTCAGAGATAAAATGAATTAACAGTGAGACATAAGAACATAAGGTGGAAATTGCAGAAAAAGTCAAAACTGAGATTTTATTTTTATAGAATGACTAAAACTTAGTATTATCGTATTTAAGAAATATTACATATATCTAAGTTTGAACTACTGGAGAGTTGTGATAGTAGATAAAGAAAGTGTTAAACAAGTTTTTTTTTTTTTGAAAAAAAAAGATAACCAGTAGGTAGCAAAAGTTAATGGGAAAAGTTTCAAAATAATGACCATTTTAGCAATATTGAGAGGCTACAAAGTAGCGGACCACTCCACCATCTTGTATAACACTTGAGGTTTATCATCAAGGCTTGGTCATTTTCTCATTTGCATGTATTTGCTCTTCAAACTTCAAAACTCTTATCATTTTTCTCTCTTTTCTTTCTCTTAACCAAAGCACAAACTAGTTATTAAACCTTGATTTTCTTTTATTTAATCTTCAATATTTTCATTTAAAATTAATTCTTAAAGTAAGTAGTTCATCATATATGAGAACTAGAGTCATCCAAGGAGTGTAGGCAAGACATGCAAGTATAGTTTTCAAGTGATCCAAGGTGAGTTCTTGAATTATTTTTAAGAATTTGAGTTTGAACATAAATCTTAGAGGCTTGTGGTATTGATTTAGCTTCATTTATAATGAAATGCTATAATAGAAGAAAGTTAAAGAGTTAAGGTGATTATCTTATGGTAGTATAGAGATTAAAAAAAACCACAAAAGTAAAGATACTAGACTTTATAATTTTTGTTAATCATAGTTGTTATTTAAGGCTATAAGCCATGATTTATAATAAGTGTAAGTGAATATAGTGTTGATGATTATTTTGATGTTTGATAATATCTACAATGAGCTAGAGGTCTTGCATGTGGTTTTTGAGATGAAAAATGATGAAATAAACTAAGTTGGTAAGTGCGAAGGCCTAAAAATAGCTTGAACGACAATTTGTGTGGATTAAATAGATGAATTTGAAATGATAAGTTGACTTTTAGAACAATGTTTAGGCCCAAATTGAAAATGCATTTTGTGTACATATTTTTAACATCAAGAAATACATCGATCCGATTTTTAATAATTAATTCATGCCTTTAATAATGTACAAAGGTCAACTATGCCTTGTTAGTTTTAGCTGCATAAATAAAAAGTTTTTATCTTAAAAAAACTATTTAAATGGTTGAATTTTGTTTTGAATTTTTATAGACTTATAATAGACTCAATAAGCTTTAAACATTAGAATCACTCATATTTTTATGATAAATATTGTGTACGTTTTAATTTTTCTAATGCTGGAATTGAATCTGCCCAGAAACATGATAGACAGTTTGTATAATTCTAAAAATGGTAGTATATTTTTTTGCAAACTAAGGCCCAAAGATATTTTTCTAAAATAGTAGACTAATTATACTTTTCAATATGGTAAGACTCAACCCAATACTTTTGTAAATAAAAAGATACAAAAATAACAAAAATGGGGTAAAACTTAGAAAATACTTATTTTTGACTAAAAAGGTGATATTATAAATTGTGACCAATTTACCTATGGGTTTTATAACTAAATTGGTTTCCTATTTATAATTTTCATTGAAATTATTTCAAAGAAGCCATCAAATAAATGAAAGTGAATTTGATTCTAAATGAGTTACTAAATTAAGTATTTTTCTTAACTTCAAATGAGGTATAAACTATGTTGATATTTGATTTTGAGATACGGTTTCAATCTTTTATCGGGGATTCTATAATTCTAATTCAATAATATGTTTGAAAGTAATAGAGTGAAATCTCCCAACTTAAAAAGAGATTAAAGTTTGAATTAAGTTTAGAATATAATACGCAACTCACCTGAACACTTGAATTTTGCCAATCACCTCTTATTAAACCACAAATAGAGTGTAAGCTCAATAGTTTTTTGAAATTAATACTTGATATTGTATTTAGTATATAATAAACGGTGGGTACAAAGAGCTCTATAAGAGAAAGAAAATACCAGTGTAAAATACTAGGAATACTAAGTATTGTAAATGTAGTTGTTTGTCTTCAATATTTTAGTGTTAATTGTTATCATTGTTTAATTATGTTAATAACTATGCCTTAATATGTATGAATACTTATGCACAAATCAAGAAGCTCACACATTGAAATTTTCCTGTTGAAAGCCTGAAGTGAGCGATGCTGAAGTATTGGATTGTAATTGGGTATAGAGTACAATGCCGAAGTTATTGGGTCATTACTATAAAATTAAATACAATGTCAAAGTTATAGGATCATTAATATGGTTAGAGTATGATGCCAAAGTAATGGATCATAAAACTGTAAGCGATGCCTCAGAGCAGGGTCGCTAGATTGATAAGTGTCGATGTAATCTCTAGTGTGAGCAGTACCATTGTGAGCCATATTAGCCATATTTGTGTTTTATTTACGTACTATTTTTCCTCAATTATTATACCTTATAAATTGTGCTTACTAATAGTGATATTTTTATGTTGTGCAAATTGTTTGGCTAGAGACTACGCCTGTTTTAATACTGCTGTAATTAGGTCAAATGTTAAGTATTAATTGTGAATTTTCTTTTGGTTATATCTATTTTACTATCTTACTAAGCTTAGTAGCTTATCAAGTACTGTTATGTTGTAGGTAAGGAGAAGGAGAAAGTAAACCAGTGAGCTGATCAAATTGTAGCTATATAGTGTACATATGGCCAGATTGTATGAGATTTTTTTCTCGAACTAAAATATTTTAGTTATAAGTATAGCTCAGACTCTATGTATTTTATAAACGGTTGTTAATAAACCCTTTTATTGTGACATTTTTTTACGTTTAAAATAAAGTTTTTTAAAAATTTTATTTTTGAATTCGAATAATTAAGTGGCATCTCTCTTCGCTATTTTACTTTAAGAAAATTAGTTTTTAAGTGGTGGCAAAGAGGATCGTTACAGTCTCCTTTTCTTATTGTTCTCACCTCATTGTGTGCCGTCTCTTCCTTTTTTCATTATTGCCAATTTCAATTCAGGTTTGGCTTTATTGCTTGCACCTTAAATTCATTTTGCTTGATGGCCTGGCTATTTTTTTTTCCTATGTATGGCTCTAATCAACGAAAAAATAGTTTATATTCACACAAGATTTATGACTTTGCTCCCTTACTCTATATTTGAATTTATTGAGGAGCTCACAAGATCACTACTTCTACAATGTATTAATTGTGTATGGTAGTTTTTTTTTGTCAATATATGGTTAAATTTTTTTTTCCCAAATTTTAGGTGAAAAGATGTAGTAATTTGTATATATATATATATAAGAATATATGAAGTTTATATACTAGTCTAGATTATATGACTAACAAACTTATGTTAATTTGTTAGTTCTTTTTTAATTTAAATAATGGTAAAATTATAGATTATTCAAAATTTTAAAAAGGTTTATAATTGTTATATTTCATTTTTTTAAAAATAAATCTTATAAGTATGTAAAAAATATATGTTAATTTAATACATATATAGCTACTAGAAAATGATTGGTTAAGATATTTTTAATATGATATGGAAAATCATTACATTATTATGCGTAACTAAACATAATTTTCTAATATTCCCATGAATTATGAGCAATAGTTATTCAGGTTGCTAGACAATCAGATCATTCTCCTCAACTTTCCTATTAATCTTGAAACTTAGAACTCCTCCTACCAAATAACCCCTAATAGTTTGCTTTTTCTCCTTAGTTACCCCTAGTGGTTTGCTATTTCTCAGGTTTTATCCTATTTTGGGAACTCAAAAACCATCCTCTAAGTCCAACAATACCTATTTTACTTGAAACGACAAATTTAAGAATACAAATAACATGTTTTTAACTTAACAATTTCTTAAAGAATTTGATGTCGTATTGTACATCAAACAACAACAAAATATATATTATATTATAGAATCCCTGTATTTATTTCTTTGTTTTTATTTTGTTGTTCGTTGTTTATTGTCTCTCGTTCAATGGTACAGAAAAACCAAGGAACCAAATTTCTTGACTTTGAGAGAACAAGATATGGATTTCACTTGACTTTAAAAGCATATAATTAGTTGAGTTTCACTAATGGGAAGAGATAACTACAATCTAAGAGGACAAAAATATAATTCATAAATTAATAATAAGGAAAGAAATGATTTACAAATAAATTTACATATTATTTTAATTTTTTTTAAACTCAAGTGTCAGAGCCTAATGGGCCTCTGTTAGTACTTTCACAAGCAAATGTGACATCGTTTTGGGACATGCAACTTGTTTACTTGAATAGAAAATACTTAATTATAAATATTAAACCCTATTTGTCCTTAAAACATGGAGAAAATTTCTATTTTAGTTCTTAAATTTTAAATTTTATCAGATTAGTATTTAATTTATCAAAGTATTTTGCCTTAATCATTTTTGGGTAAATGGCGCCGTTGGTACATAATTTATTATTATTTTAGTATATTGGTTCCTAACTTTTTTTTTAATCATATTCTAGTACCTAAAGTTTTTTTTTTTTTTGGCATCGTTAGTTTTTTTGACATATTTCATCCAAGATTATATTAGAATTCATTTAAATAGGATAAATTCTATACCATTGATACATGTTGCTTAAATTGTCCGACAATTTGGTTCCTTATCTTTTTTTGGCATTCATATCTCTAAGATTTGTTTTTTGTATTAATTCTTGTCAAAATTACAGTAATATTCCCTAAAATTAAAAATAGTTATAGTAAAACGACTTGCCAAAAAAATGAAGAAAATTTATAAAATCTCTAGTCTTAATTATATTACTTTTTAATATGTACACAATTAATTATTTTTTTAGAATAAAATTTTAAAAAAAGAAAAATCTATAAAATTTCTGGGCTTATTTGCTATATTATTTAGGTAAATAATTAAGTAATTTTTTAGAATAACTATTTATAATTAAATGAAAATTTAATAAATATAGTTAGTTTTTAGTCAAATTTGACTAGTAGAAAATTGTGTGTATGAAATCTTTTTTGTTTTAAAATTGGTAAAGTAAATACTTTTTATCCATAAGAGTTACAATAATTGGTTTGTCACTTGATTAGTGGATGTAATATTATTATTCGGAGATATGAATGCTAAAAAAAATTAAAATTTTAAATTGCTAAACAATTGAAATAATAGGGATCAATTAAACAAAATTTTTTTGTATTCAAATAAATTCAAACGAAATCTTGGATGAAATATACCAAAAGGACTAATGACGCTAAAAATAAATTTGAGATACTAAAATGCCACAAAGATATAATTTAAAACCAATATGCTACAATAGCAATAGGTTAGGGACCAATAATACTATTAATCCTTCATTTTTTTCATTATATTTTGTTTGATTCTCGATAAGGAGAATGCTGATGAGCATGTATGCTCCTTTTCTTTTATTTATTTCAAAATTTAGAAATGATACGATTATATAACTTTTTTTCCCCTTTTTTCCATTTGACT
>JXTB01000503.1:294557-309095 GCA_002914805.1 Parasponia andersonii | reverse complement strand
AACTGCTTTTGATACAGTCTTTCCAAGGTAAGCCTCAGCCGTCTCCTTCATTTTTGTAAGAATAAAAGCTCCAATTTGGCTGGGGGAATACTGTTGTCCATTGGCTTCGACCCATGCATCACCATTTGGAGCCTTTACAATCTTATAAGGAACCATCTTCATCTCCTTTTGTGTCTGAGGATCATCGAATCTTCTGCCAATCAAACGCTTGGTTCCAAAGATAGTATTTGTCGGATTGGTGATAGCCTGTCGTTTTGCTGGAGTACCAACAAGTAGTTCTCCTTTCTGGTTGAAGGCAACAACCGACGGTGTGGTTCGAGCTCCTTCAGAGTTTTCAATAACTTTTGGATTCTATTAACAACACAAGCATCAATCCAAAACAGATCAAAACAAATGATTGAATGAACCTCAATGATAATGAATAACAAAAAACACAGCCCTGTAATAAGAAAAGTTCTCTGAATCCTACCTTCCCCTCCATAACGGCAACGCACGAGTTGGTAGTTCCCAAATCAATACCAACAACATCTGATGCAGCAGGTTTCGTGCTGTATTGAAAAGAAATAAGAATTGGAAAATCATGTCTTTTACACCGAAACACACGTGCACTAAGAGCATCAGAAAAATTTCACTGTACCTGAAAGGTCTCACCAAATTCGACCATTTCTGGCCGATATAAGATGGCTTGGCAGTGCCAGTCAACTGCAAAAGATAAATAGTAACAACAAAAATAAATAAATGAATTAAGGAAGCATATAACACATGTTAATGGCTTCTCAAGTATCAAACAGCTCTAAATAAGTTAAATTTGCAGTACTTTCAAACAGTACATAATGCTGAACATATGTCATTAGAACGGAAATAATATAAATCCTTCTCAAGCAATTCATCAAACACTTGTGTCCCTCTCGGTTGGTGCCACACATCCCCCCCCCCCCAAAAAAAAAAAAAAAACACTCTTAGACAATTCATCGAAAGCTTATTTATTAGGTTTGGGTTTTGAGCTCTAAAGTTTTATCATTTCAACCAAATTAAAAAGAAAAAAAAAATATAAAACAAAACAAAAAGTGGATGTGCCCTTTAACACGAACAGTCCGGTCCTATAGTAAATTTTACATAAGTTTTTGGCTTAAAAAAAACAACATAACTTTGAAACTCCGAGCTTAATTCCGGGAAAAATAAAATACATGCATACATATCGACCAATAGATAAAAGTAAAGATAACATAAAAACGAAGAAAGAAATGGTAGAAATGGACATACAGATCTGTATGCAGAGAGAGGAAGTGAGGAGGCATCTCGGCGTCGAAAGGAGCGGAGCAACGCAGCAGTGGCCATGGCGGATTTGATTGATGCTGTGATGTTTTTAGGGTTTAGGGTTTTGAAAGAAAGAGCTAGAAGGTTTTAGAGAGCTCACAGTCACAGTTCTTGATTTTATAATCAGAAGAAGCTAAGAGAGAGTAAGAAGAAGCCGAGGTTTCCAGGGTTTACCTTTTACGAGTCCTGACTGATCATGTAAACGACGTCGTATTAAAAAGTTTTGTTAAGTTTCTATTTTTATTTTTTTTTTTTCACAAAATATACGGGTATATATTCTAGAATTTGCACCTCTATTTTTTTTAGCCCACTTATTAGGCTCAACATTTGAGACATTTTCTTTTTTTTTTAATAACAAAAAGTGGCTGGTGTCTTGTATTGCAGACCAAATCGAATTGATTAATGGATTTTTCTCGGATTAATTATAAACTCTTAACCATCAACCATCGCGGAGGAGTGAGTCACCTATATACACAACGGTCAATGTTTGAGCTATTTAAATATGGCACTAAGCGTTTTTTTTTTATCTATAAATAATTATCATTTCTGTGAAATAAAAATTTATTATATATTTTTTTATAATAAAAAATAAAATAAATAAAATAACATTAATGATAAATATTTTTCAATACATTTCGTTTTAATCATTGAATCATTATTAGATAATGATCTAACAACTAAAATAAATAACTATGCGTAGGTTAAAAAAAATACTTATTAGATAGGCAACCTTTAAATATATACAACTAATATAGTATAAAGAGCTACACAATCCTATACTTATTTTAATTAGAATCCTATATTGTTTGAAAGCAATGATAGGGATACAAAACTTTTGCATCAAAAATTTATACTACATAATGCCGGCATATATTTCAACCACTCTTTATTTTAAAATAGGATTACACTACTTAAAATTATATGACTTAAAATGATGTCAAATCACTAATATAAAATTTTAGTATAAAATTTTGATATCTCAATCTTTACCCATTGTTTAATTGGGTTGCTCATTGTATGTGTCCATGGGATTTAATTACTTTAATTATACATATCCCAAAACTTTATGAATGCTTTCTACTCTTATTC
This sequence comes from Parasponia andersonii, assembly GCA_002914805.1. Classification (NCBI taxonomy): domain Eukaryota; kingdom Viridiplantae; phylum Streptophyta; class Magnoliopsida; order Rosales; family Cannabaceae; genus Trema; species Trema andersonii. The sequence continues at coordinate 306,689 of JXTB01000503.1, read as the reverse complement.
ATTGACTTCTATAGTCTAAAATCTAATTTTTGTACTTGTAACTTTTGAATCTTTACAGTATTTTTCATTTTGAAAAAAAAAAAGAAAAAGGAAAATTTATACAATCCAAATTATACTTTAACCAAGAATATTTTATGTTTTGCGCCAAAAAGTTACTAAATACGAAACTTAACACATGCTTCTCATTAACGATTAGTAACTTTGACTATAATTTTTTCCATAATTGATCGATGCATATCTACTACACAGTAAGTCAAGTTTTTCATCGGTCATCGTTTTTTTATGAATACCTCAAACCGATGAGAAAGAACTTTGAAAAAAAAAAAACCTAGCAAAGACATAGTGTTATGGCTCCAACTCTATTTATATATTGAATACATATTGTAAATACAAGAGAAGTTTTTTGGATATACAATAATTGACCATTTAGTTGTTAAAAGAAAAAAAAAAGAAAGAAAAGAAAAAAACCTATTACAACAAAGTGTCAAAATTAACCATTTAATTTTGGTTCATTATCAATTTTCCCTTTTTTTGAGTATGTGATTAAAAAATTGATAAATTATAAATCATTNCTTTGGATTGCCCCCAACTTGACACTAGTAGTAAATTTTTTGACCATCTTGAAATAGACAAAATTAAAGAAGATGACCAGAGAAGACGGTCGTCAACTATTGAAAATTTTCAACTACTAGTGATGCTAGTGAGGTACTACAAATAGAGGTGGTGGCAAAAGGTATTTGGGGTTTATTAGAGTATAATGTACTTTAGGGTTTATTGGATAGGTAACTTTAGTCGTGTGATATGTGAATTAATTTTATATACGAGTTCATTTCTTTAATGATGAAAGTCTTAGTATACCCCTAGATGTAAATACCCTTTTAGTTTCCTTATCTCTTATGTATTAGGGCTGAACATTGACTAGGTTGAGCGGGTTACACCACTAGTTCAATCAAATTTCTTATTGCATTTTTGCATCAGTCGGGTTAACATTCATAGATAAGATAAATTTTAATTTTATAATAATTATAATACGTATGATATTTGAAACAAATAAAACAAAACATATTTTAATGTTTTGAGATGAAATAAATTATTGTCAAAAAAATTACTATGTATCCACGAGATTACGAAAATAAAATAAATCCTAATTCAATATTTGGGGAAAAGATGAAATTTAAATTATCTTTTGGGATAAGTTATATCTCAAATTACTATTTGGGGGCCTAAATGCCAATTTTCTAAAAGCATAGATACTTTTTTATGATATAGAAATTTGACGGAGGACATATATGCTAACTTTTTGTAAACTCATAGGCATTTTCATTATTCAAAAAAATTTTAGTTAGGTCACTGCCCACCTCGTCCTGACTTGGTTCCATCTTTGGCTACCTAATTATAAATTTGAATACTTATGACATATTTACTATAGAGTAATAGGAATTATATATAGGGCAATAATTCTCATTCAAGTATTTACTAAAATATAGAAAAGGAGAAATTGGTGGAGCCTACAAATTTGGATGAAAATAATGGGAATGCTACTCCCACCAACACCCTAAAAAATGTGATTAGCCGTAAATACTTATTTCCCATTTTCTTACTTATTAAAATTGTAAAATAAATTTTTATCCCAAAAATTCTATCAACTTTAAAATATACATACATTTAAAATGGTAGTTTAGTAAATATAATACATTCCTATTACTTTTCCTAGATTAAGTAAACAAGTGAATATTTTCCAATGAATATAATTCTCTTTCTTATTAATTTTAAGTAAACAATATAATACAAATAATGATTCATATATTCTTCTATTTTATTTTTATTTATTTTTCTTTTTATTTATTTTGATTACGATTATGACAAAGTAAATATTACATCACTGTAATAATAATATTGTAATTTCGAGTACATACTAAAATTTAGTATATACTATTCTTTGTGTTATATTTAACAAAACACGTAAAATATGCTTAAAGTATATTATATATAGCATACCATTGGAAATATTTTTCGTTGCCATTGAATTAGAAGAAAAAAAAAAACATCGATTAGAAATATATGGAAAGAGTCCCAAACTATATAGATACAATTGTCAAACGGGATATCTGAGTATAGTGGTCTTAAAGGATAAGCAACTCCATGGCGATCTCAAAATATGTTTCCCGTACTTAGCCATTAAGTGTCTCAACTATTTATCTCCGAGGACGGTCTCAGCAAATCTTCTTGTGGACTAATCATAGATAATGGGATAAGTTGTCTACTCTTATTCCCAGTTTAATTATGAAATGCTATATTTACTTTGCCGGATCGATTGTTTATAGACTTAAGCATTATTGTATCTTGTAAAGTGAAAAATTATCACCAGAAGTAATTTAGATAAAACGTGGAGTTAAAGATATAGGCAGTCTCTACTGTTGGATAACTGCTTTGACACTAATTTATCAATCCTTTTATATAACATGATCCAAATTAAGTATACTAACTATAATAGTCTCTTTTTTTTTTTTACACATCAATGTCCTTTTTCTTTTCCTAGGTAAATGTCAAGATATCACCTTTTACCTTTGGTTTATTTGTTAGAAAATGGGTCAAGTTCTAAAAGAATTTATTGAGCTTGACTTGGATAAAATTGTAAATAATACATGACGAAAATCGTTTAAAAAATATACACGTGTATCAAATTTGACTATATTATAAATGTATAAATATCTTAAATATAAGTAATAACAAGATTATAAAAATTTACACATGATCTAAGGGCAATATAAAAAATTCAAATACACACTAGTGGCAATGTTATAGATTTTAACACTTACTGTAATGGCAATATTATATCTTCGAGTATATGCTAAAATTTAACATGTGTTATTTTTTATGTTATATTTAATGCAATGAATAAAATATACTTAAAAGTATGTTATATATATCATGTCATTAGAGATGTTCTTGATTACCAAAGAATTGGGAAAAGGCATCTGTTAATAATGTATGGAAGGGATCCTGAACTATAAAGATACAATTCGCAAATAGGATATCAAGTGCTAATAGTCTTAAAAGATAAATGACTCCATAATTGTCTCAGAGTATGTTCTAATATTTGGCTCATTAAGTGTCTCCATTACTTATCAGTGAGAGGATTATCTCGACAAGATCTTTGCGTGAACTAATCATAGATAACAGATAAATTGTCATATCTTATTCCTAGTTTTAATATGACATCCTATATTTGCCTTGTCCTAATTGATTACTAATTGACTTAAGCATAGTATCTTGTAAAATGAAAATTACCCCAGAAGTGATTTAGGCAGAAAATGGAGTTGAAGGTGGAGGCGATAAGGGTAAATTGACTGTTAGAGAACTATTTCGACACCAGTTTATTAATCTTTTTATATAACATGATCAAAGTTAAACATACTAACTATAATAGTTTTTTTTTTTTTTTTTTTTTACATTTTCGTTTAGTAAATGTCCTTTTTATTTTTATAGGTAAATATCAAATACATCAATTTTTACCTTTGGTATATTTTTAGAAAATAGATTAAGTTCTTTTAAAACTTATTGAGCTTAGTTGGGGCATAGAAGCCCAAATGTATTGTAAAGTCTAAATGTGTTATAAATTACATTTTCATAAACTATTTTGAAGCTAGAGATTAAATTTGACCTATATCTTATTGATGAAAATATCACGACGAATTCTTATTCTCTTCCACAATAATATCGATTTCGCAAATACACATATTCAAAATACTACACGGATGAATAAAAAGTTGTGGAAGTCCACCATTGAAATTGAAAAATAAAAGAAAGAAGCTTAAGTACCACATTGGTTGGAGAAAGCTTGGTCTTAGTGGCATATATAGACCCATGTTTAAGATAGTGGTAAGCTTGACTAAGAGTCTGTTTGACATGATTTCTAAAGATCTTTTAGGGCTCAAAAGTTATTTTTAGAAATATTTGGATGAATTGTAGATTTTTTTTAAATTAAAAGACATTTTTAATAAAATATAGACCTACTAATTTTTATAGGAAGATTTTTTTGAGTTTTTACTTCAAGAAGTGAAAATTATTCCAAACATGTCCTAACATAGATGCTCTCTCAAGGCACATATGAGGTGCAAATTATTAAGTTTAGGTGTGATTTGCATAGATTCGTGTGCACTCATAATTTCGGACACGAATGCCGAATCAAAATTTAGATTTTTGTAAGTAATCACTTTTTAACAATATTAAGTGATATGTATACACAATTTTTTGTTTTTATTTATTTATTTTGTTTTTATCTTTTTAAAGGGGAATAGTCTTTTAACATTCACTGAACTTATCGATTTACATTGCATCAAAAAAAAAAAGAAAAAAACATATCGATTTACATTATTACTGGAAATAAGATTATAGAAAAAAAAAAAAATATAGAAGTGTGAAGTGGGTATGATGGGCCATATGGGCCTTGACATTCTTGATATTCTTTGTTTTCTTGAATGAAAAGTTAAGAAGTTTGAATACGGCTCATTTATTTTTCCACCCTCTGGAACCTTCCACCAAAAACAAGCAACGCAATATTTGCACCCGTCTTTCACACGCACACAAAACCTAAACCCCTAAAACCTGTGTCTTGCCGTAAAACCCTCCCTGAACCCTAGAGAATCAACAGCTCCTCCTGGTTGAAGTCCGCCATGGCCGCCACTGCGTTGCTTCGCTCCTTTCGACGCCGCGATGTCGCATCGGTCCCTCTCTCTGCATACAGATCTGTACGTCCATTTCTCTTTCTCCAATCTCCAAACGACAATCTTTTCCTTTTTTTTTTTTTTTTTTTTTTTCCCCTTTTCCTCCAAATCCTGCTGGACATAATTTGTCGTTTAGTTCTCAATTCTCGTTGTTCTGTTTGGGCCAGTTCCCATTCGCGCGCTCTCTCTCGAAAAATTTTACAAAACAAAACTATACTTTGTCTTTTTGATTTGATTGAAACGATATCGATGATAACACATAAGAAGTGTTGTACATATTGTCTAAGAATGATTGTTTCTCCTTTTTTTTTTTTTTTCCCTTTAATTTTAAACAAAAATGTGTTGAGGCACAATCGAAAGGGACACAAAGTGTTCGATGAATTGCTTGAGAAGGATTTATATTATTGCTGTTCTGTTATTTCTCCACAAATGAATGATGTTATATAAGATAATCTAAATGTTGTAGTGTTCGAATGTGATGCCAAGTTTAACTTCTTTAGAACTGTTCGATACTTGAGAAGCCTTGTTATTTTTCATCCTTAATTTATTTATATAATTATTTATTGCAGTTGACTGGCACTGCTAAGCCTTCTTATATGGGCCAAAATTGGTCAAGCTTGGTGAGACCTTTCAGGTATAGCGGATTTTTCTGATGCATTTGGTGCATATGTGTGTTACTGTGAAAAAAAAATATAATATGATTTTCCATTTCTGGATGGATTTTTTTTTAAAAAAGATTTTATTTCTGTTCTATACAGCACGAAACCTGCTGCATCAGACGTTATTGGTATTGATTTGGGAACCACCAACTCGTGCGTTTCTGTTATGGAGGGGAAGGTAGGATTTAGTGAACTTTTCTTATTAAAATCCTCTGTTTGTTTTGTTATTGAGTGATGTTCATTTGTTTTGATCTGTTTCTGATTCCTGCTTGAATTGTTGATAGAATCCCAAAGTTATTGAAAACTCTGAAGGAGCGCGAACCACACCGTCGGTTGTTGCCTTCAACCAGAAAGGAGAGCTACTTGTTGGTACTCCAGCAAAACGACAGGCTGTCACCAATCCAACCAATACTGTCTTTGGAACCAAGCGTTTGATTGGCAGACGGTTTGATGATTCTCAAACTCAAAAGGAGATGAAGATGGTTCCTTACAAGATTGTAGAGGCTCCAAATGGTGATGCATGGGTTGAAGCCAATGGGCAGAAGTACTCCCCCAGCCAAATTGGAGCGTTTGTTCTTACGAAAATGAAAGAGACAGCTGAGGCTTACCTTGGAAAGACTGTTTCGGAAGCTGTTATTACCGTTCCGGCATATTTTAATGATGCCCAAAGACAAGCAACAAAAGATGCTGGCAGAATTGCTGGTCTTAATGTACAGAGGATCATCAATGAGCCCACTGCTGCTGCACTTTCATACGGAATGAACAACAAGGAAGGTCTTATAGCAGTTTTTGATCTTGGTGGTGGAACATTTGACGTTTCAATTTTAGAGATTTCTAATGGTGTTTTTGAGGTACTTATTTTTTGGCATCATGATTCATGAAGGTTTTTATCTATCCTCCTTGTTTTGTTATGTTGAATTTCAATAACACTTGATTCTTGTCTAGGTGAAAGCAACAAATGGTGACACATTCTTGGGAGGAGAGGACTTTGATAATGCTTTGTTGGACTTCTTAGTGAGTGAATTCAAGAGGACTGAGGGTATTGATCTCTCGAAAGACAGACTTGCATTGCAAAGACTTCGAGAGTCGGCTGAGAAGGCCAAGATTGAACTCTCATCGACATCTCAAACTGAGATAAATCTGCCATTTATCACTGCTGATGCTTCGGGTGCTAAACATCTGAACATTACATTAACCCGATCCAAATTTGAAGGTTTGGTAAATCACTTAATTGAGAGGACTAAGGCCCCATGCAAAAGCTGTTTGAAGGATGCAAACATATCTGTTAAAGATGTTGATGAGGTCCTTCTCGTTGGAGGAATGACCCGTGTTCCCAAAGTGCAAGAGGTGGTTTCAGGTATTTTTGGAAAGAGTCCTAGTAAAGGAGTGAATCCTGATGAGGCTGTGGCTATGGGAGCTGCTATTCAGGGTGGTATTTTGCGCGGAGACGTTAAGGAGCTACTTCTCTTGGATGTCACTCCTCTATCACTAGGAATTGAAACATTGGGTGGTATTTTCACCAGGCTGATCAACCGAAACACAACAATTCCAACAAAAAAGAGTCAGGTATGTATTTTAGATAAAGAAAATTTTGGAGGTTTTGTGATGCTGCAAACTACAAGTTTTGTTAATTGTGGGAGTATGTCGCCACTGCCAACTAAGAATCGCTTATTTTTCCCCAGTTAAATAACAGCTCTTTTACATAATGATTTCATTTTGCTGATTGGCCATATATTATTCCAGGTGTTCTCAACTGCGGCTGACAACCAGACTCAGGTCGGTATCAAGGTGCTGCAAGGTGAGCGTGAAATGGCTTCAGATAACAAGCTTCTAGGAGAGTTTGAGCTTGTAGGCATCCCTCCAGCACCAAGAGGCTTGNGCCACTGCAAAGGAACAGCAGATAACCATCCGCTCATCTGGAGGTCTGTCGGATGATGAGATTGAGAAGATGGTAAGGGAAGCTGAGTTGCATGCTCAGAAGGACCAGGAGAGAAAAGCCCTCATCGACGTCAGAAACAGTGCGGACACCACCATCTACAGCATTGAGAAGAGCTTGGGCGAGTATCGCGACAAGATTCCTGCCGAAGTTGCAAAAGAAATTGAGGATGCTGTTGCTGATTTGAGGAAAGCAATGGGAGAGGACAACATTGAAACGATCAAAACCAAGCTTGATGCTGCAAACAAAGCTGTTTCGAAGATCGGGCAGCATATGGCAGGCGGTTCTGGTGGCAGTGCTTCTGGAGATGCACAGGGTGGTGAACAGACTCCAGAATCCGAGTATGAAGAGGTCAAGAAGTAAGGAGGTAGTAATTCTTAAAGTTGAATTTTATACATTGAATTGCGTTTAGGACATCTGGTCCTTAACGGGTTTTTTTTAATCCAAATATTTGAGTATTGAAATTTGTAATCGTTGATCCATTTTAGTTATGCAGGCCAATATACGAATTAGATACCGGCTCCTCCTGATTGAGAGAAACACACTTATGTTAGCTTATGGTTTTTTGTACTTTAAATTTTTTTTAATTATGCCTCAAGCTTCTCATAATTCCTGGCATTTTCTATTTCTATACAATGTTTTGTTCTGTTCTGAATGTGGTTGAATGTTATTTTTTACCAAACAAAATTCGGATTAAAGGTTTCTTTACCTTTAAAAATTTGTTCATCTGAGGTATGGGATTAATTTATTGTGTATAGAAATGCACAAGTGGTTGAGATGAAAACGGGTTAGAGTTAGATACATACTATCAGGAATTTGATAACGGCTCCAAAATATATTTGGGAAGTCATTCAGTGAAATTGCTAACTTTGTTTTTATTTGGATCCCTAGAGCACCATAAAAGACTCGGCTCCACCATTATGTTCCGAGTTTTGCACTAATGTGTCCATGATGAACGCAGCTAAGCAGAGGAAAGCATTAACATTTTCCTGTCCAAAGCAACACGACAACCAGTTACAAAATTCTGCAATATGACCATGGTCCATGGGGCCAGCTCGATGATAAACCAAAATAGTTTTGCAACAGAACATTCCTTAAAAACATGTGACGTCGATTCAAATTATACGCCACGAAACAAAAACTGATATCCGAACATAGAAAAATCCAGTTCAACTTCCTTTTTATAATGTCCTTTGCCTCAAGAACTCCCTTCCAAACAAAAGAGTCTGACAGCTTGGCAGTAGTCGACCAGAAAGTGAGGTTTAGAGTGCAAAGAGATATTTTCTGTTTGTTTCCTGAGAAAATCTGAGACCATATTGTATAAGAGAAAGCTATTGGCTAAGGGTGTATACTTGAAACACTTTTGCTTTTGGTTAGTGGATTGAAAGGTTGTAGTGCTGGTAGGATCATTTTGGTCTGAACCATGTTAAAGGATATGTTTCATTGTTCTTGATAGGTTAAATATCAGTCTTGATTTTCTGATCTTTGTACCCGGTTTCTTGGATTGTCTATTGGCCGTAGCCCGTATACATAAGATGCCAGGGCGGACTATCTAGAAAGGTGTACTTCTCTGTTGGAAGGGTTCTAGAGATTGCCGGCTCCGATTCTTAAAAATGATTCCATGAGTTTGATGTAATTGACCATTTATGAGCACTGAATTATTTCTTTCACATCCTCTTTTAAAGTTCATTTCTATGTTTCATATTTTATATGATTAGTGATTCTGGAAGTAGAGAACGAAAGAGTGAAAAAAATGAAGAAAATTATAAATGGTGACTGAAAATGAAAACAATTATAACTAAAACTGTATAGTTGCGAACTTATGATGCCATGAATTATGATCACTGAAAGTGGGGAAGACACAGACAGTGGTACCATAAGCAGCGTATAACGTGATAAGCAATTAAAACTTTACAAGTCGTGAGTACACTACACCACGAATGTGTTATTTGTTTTTGCTACATTAGAGTGGTGTTTAATGTAGTGTTACTTTTTAACATTGCTCGTTTTTATATATGGGGGATAAATAGCAACTTTCCAACTGTCAAATAAGATTATTTATCCCCTTGATTTAACATGGCACATAGATTAAGTCGTACATACATACATACTTACATGCGCACATAGCTAAAGTTGTCCTATATTAATCATAGTATTTGTACTTTTTTGGTCGTGGTTGGTGGTGCTAGCTGTTGAATGTTTTACTAAGGAATACTCTGCTAGAATATTCGTCGATGATTTAAAATTTTAAACCAATGAACGTGTTTTTTTTTTTTTTTTTTTTAGTTGAAAAAAATAAAGGAGACGAACGACGCGACTATCCTCCACGGTCACAGTTATCTCGACTGAGAGTTTCAACTCTTTTCAAGATCAAGAATATTAGCTAAATTCTACGGATATATCATCTCTATAAATAAATAGCGTTATCTGAATCTCTTCCGAATATGAATATTAGCACGACACTCTAGATTCACTAATAAACATGTTAAGACTCTCCATGTGACACACACTAATACGATCAAGTGGGTCCGTAACAGTACTGCTGCTCTATTGATTATTAAGTGGTGGTGAGACATGCAACTCCAAATATTAAGTAGTTGATCATCTTGGACTGCCGGCTTTTGAAAAAATACAAATAGAAAAATAGAAAAATGTAAATATATGAATATGTATATATATATTTCTCGTAATGTACAAAGGTTACCATGTTGGACTTTAAGCGACTTCATGCATTATAGATAGGGATGTCTCTTTTCGGATAAGGTTTCATCTTTTTTTCATTACTGTTTGCTATTTGATAATTAGTGTGACTTCAAAGCATGAGCATCAATATTAAAATTACTCATATTTTAATTATTTGTTAAAAAGGTTATAAAAGTTAATCACTATTATTAACGGTGATGACTTTAGAGTGATCATATCTTAATCATATGTTAGAATTTGGATAGTTAGTTTTTGTAATTATTTTATATTTTATCCCACATCATTTGTGTATGAATATTTAGAGTTTACAGTTGACTATAAATAAAGACTATGATAATTGATTTTAATCATTTCAAAAATTAATTCTTTATTAGAGAGAAAAATTAATTTTTTATTTGAGAGGACATTTATAATTTTGTTTTTATCCATTTTTCTCATTTGTTTCTAGTTTTTTACATTATAATTTAGATTTTATATTTTCGCTTCTATTTAATATTATCTTAATATTAAATTTAATATTAAATATAAGCATGCACATGAATAGTGAGTTGTTAGCTATTGGAGAGATACTTGTCACTTTATTTCTAGTGTTGGGAATTCGGTGGCCCATTAACTAAATTTGCTCTTTCTAGTTTCGGTGGCCCATTTGCTAACTAAATTTGCTCTTTCTAGTACCGGTGATGTTTACTGTTTTGATTATATTGTATTACTTATTCCTTCTTCTGTTGTTTCTGATATGATTGAATAAACAGTTTTTGCCCACTTTTGTGGGCTTTTTGCCTTAAAAAAAAAAGATGACCCAAGTAATTTCACATTTTGAAAAATGCTACAAAATTATAAAGGATGATTAATTAAGTTTGGAGCAACTCTAAACTTCCGGGGTCTAAAAGACTTTATATGTTGGCTTCATCTACCAGTAATTGTCTCAATTAGTGCTTAGAAACTAGCCTTGGTTGTCATATCCAATTTTGGTCATCCTCTCTAATTAATGAACAGCATAAATTAAGTTACTGTAGCTCTATATAAGCTGCTGAAAAAGTCCCCCTGTTTGACCTTCTAGATGAAACGTGCCGTCGATTTAATTGGTTGAGCAATATCTTTCTTTGGTCAAACTTGGCCTATAAGAACCTCTCATAAAAAGAATTTAAAAACCTTTTAAAGCAACGTACCAAAAAATTAAAAATAATAAAAACGATTAAACATAAAATAAACAAGAACCCTCTTACGGAGTTAAGAGATTACTTGGTGCCAACCAATTAGTAATCGCATGTGTTCCATGCGTTTGGATCCACTTTACAAAAATACATATTAATAATGACCCACAATAAATATGATCTAAAAGAAAAACTATATATATATATATATATAAATATTTCCTGCAGCTACTACTTTAAAAGAGTTTTATAAATAAGCATATATAAGATGTAATTTTTATTTTTTTAAATGAGACTTAATTAATTACAATTATTTACTATAAATTTTTTAAAAAATAACAAAATATTATCAAAATTTGAACTCTTACTTTTTAAACTCAGACACATTCTTCTAGTCTTGAAACACCGGAATATCACGTAATCCCACAACATATTAAAATATTATCAGCTGACGGCTATCGTAGTAAATATCAGAATCAAATACTATCAGCTGACGGCTATTGTAGTAAATATCAGAATCATTGAAGCTACATTATAATCAAAGTTAGTGATGTTTTCTAGTACTAAACATAATCAACATTAATTAAGAATAAAAATATGCTGCGGTTCAAATAATTTGTCATTATAAATTTACGTATCAAAATCTTATGACTATGTCTCCTCCTGGAACCAAATTAAATACCAGTTTTGGGATTCAATTTCACAGGAGTAACCTTATTTACTTTAACTAAAAGTACAATACTCCAGCAAAAAAAAAACTACTAGTACAGTAGTGTAAAATATATAGTAGTAGAATAACGGTCAAATGTACTTCTTAAAGTTAGAAATGCATATATGAAAATATATATATGATTGACGACGTTTTTTTTCATAGCTATCTAATGGTTTTCATGAAAAATAATGATCAATAGTCAGAATCCTGGAGTTGAATTTGATCGCTAATAATAATGAAA
>JXTB01000503.1:265446-282999 GCA_002914805.1 Parasponia andersonii | reverse complement strand
AATATTGTTAACAGAGAAAGCCAAAAGGACCTGCTCAATCTTTTGGGAGCTACCTATGCTGCTGTTCTTTTCCTTGGTGCTAGCAATGCCTCTGCAGTACAACCTGTGGTTTCAGTTGAGAGAACAGTCTTTTACCGTGAAAGAGCAGCTGGGATGTACTCAGAATTACCTTATGCATTTGCTCAGGTAAGAGATTGGAACTTATGACCGGTCATGTATGTTTTTCTATGCAACTTTTATTTACTTCTTCTATACCTGTTGCTGATTCATATTTTCTATGGTGCAGGTGGCTATTGAAACAATCTATGTTCTGATCCAGACCTTTGTGTACTGCATGCTTCTATATTCAATGATTGGCTACGAGTGGACAGCTGAAAAGTTCTTGTACTTCTACTACTTCATCTTCATGTGCTTTACCTACTTCTCAATGTACGGGATGATGGTTGTCGCCTTGACACCTGGCCATCAAATTGCTGCAATTGTGATGTCTTTCTTCCTCAGCTTCTGGAACTTGTTCTCTGGTTTCATGATCCCCAGGCCGGTATGTGATCTGAAACCAAGTTACTCTTCATCTTTTTCTTACAAGCATGTCTTCATAAATGACTTGAAAATCATTTGCCGAACTGAGTTTTTGTTCCTTCTTCTCTTCATATCATTTCTCATAAATGACAACAAATCATTGAAGTCTAAAGAATCATTCAAATAGTAAAGTTCTACCGAGTTTTCATGGCTGCATTTACGTACCTTTGGTATATATACAATTGTTTTTCTCTGCCAATAATAACAATTAATCTTCAATATGTGCAGCTCATCCCGGTCTGGTGGAGGTGGTACTACTGGGGTTCTCCAGTTGCCTGGACAATCTATGGCCTTTTCGCATCCCAAATCGGTGACATCACCAGTCCTCTTTCACTTTCTGGGGGTGAAACAATGCAAGTGAATGAATTCCTTAAAAAGAACTTGGGCTACGAACATGACTTCCTTATCCCTGTGGTGGTTGCTCATGTTGGTTGGGTCCTCCTTTTCTTCTTCGTCTTCGCCTATGGTATCAAGTTCCTTAACTTCCAGAGGAGATGATCAAACTTCACTCTGATGCTCATGCAAATAGATAGGATATATAGTTGAGAGGAAGACATTTTACATATCTAGTCCAAAAGGATAACAGAAAACTGTTGCCCAATTTGTTGGTTTTTTTTTTTTTTTGAAATTTTCTTTTCCATTTTTCTTAGTCTTATATTCGTTTTCTCAATTGTTTATCTGTAAGTCTGCTTTTGATGGGTTGTATTCATATTTCCTTATCCTTGTATAGTAAAATTTTGTCTTGAATTTTCCATAAAAAACCTTATATATATTATTGTTCTGAATACAGTACTTGAAAGAAAGTATACTCTTCCATTTCAACATGAGCACAATTCTTTGGCCCCTTTTCAATATGAGCACAATAAGTTTAGTTTTTCTGATTTTAGAAAAAATTAGCAGCCTAAGGGCAGTCCCAGGAGAAAGAGAGGGACAGAGTGAGAGTGCTTCTTTTAGCTTATTAACCTCAGCTTAACTAAATTCTAACTAACATTATCATTAATTTTGCAAATTTTAGTTACTTAAATCGGAGACCATGAGTTAGAAACAGTTCAGAAGCAATTATAATCCCTTACCTGACTTGACCATGCTTATAAAGTGTGTTGATTTAATTAATTGTAGTGAAATGCTTGTAAAATAACGTCTATCATAAAACGTAATTAAGTTCGCTGCCCACCAAGCTTGCCCATAATAGTGCTACGTAGTATTGTCAAATTTTAAATTATGCCACTAGGCACGTTTATAAAGTATAATCTATATGATCAATTTAGAGATATTTTAGTATAATAGTTCATTTTGTTTAAAAATTGTGAAGATTAATTAGTTTCTCTAGTCTCCATAGAGTTTGCTTTGCCCTCTTCTTTGGTGATAGTAGGGTCGTTTAATTTGTTGTTATCTGGGTTCTGGGAGTGTTTAGTCATCCGCAGGATTAGAAATTGTGAACTGAAATAAGTCATTCACCAGTTTTTTCAAGAAATTTTTTTTTTAAACTTTTACTGCAAAATGTAAAAATTATAGCAAATGGGCCTATAATATTGAACATAATCTCTATAAATAGTCATTATTTTTACTTTTATAATAAAATTATTACAAATAGATTCCAATACGGAAAGAAAAACATGATTGAGAAAGTAGAAATTACCAAAAAAAAATCCTTAATATTATAATGTTTATATATTGTCCGAGTCTCTTTATCAATTTGATAAATTCGCAAGGCTTAAAATAATTAAAAAAGATTATTAATTTAGTAGATTCACCCAAGTTTGGTCAAGGACCAGAAGTGGCTGTTACCATATAGGAATGAGCTACCTAATGTGTCAATACAGCAAGAGAGGAGCTGTATTAAAAGATCATTTTAACATATAATATAAAATATATTTTTCTGTGTGTGTCATCCACACAATCTTTTCTCTATTTTAACCATGCAGGCATTTGAAAGGTTCTTACGATTCAAGCAATACTATAAATTTATTAACTATTAATGAGTAACGTGAAAGAAACTTAGAAAGGGAAACAAAGAAGACAAGAATAGTACCTCCAAGAAGACTGCACCCGATGGTGTCTCAACCAAAACGGTTTCTAGGAAAGGAAAAAGCTTTAGCATGGTGTAGCTGCCACTAAACTTGCTTCCCTCATGTATTGAAATCTTCACATTCAAATGCTTCAGAGCATATATATTGCGGATGGGGAGAAGCAAGTGAAGAACTGTCTCTAATCATCATCACCTCAAGATTTAACTATATCTACAAAATGAAAGATATAAACGAAAAAGATTAGATTTAATATAGTTTGGAACTGTTTACAATTTAATTAAGCAAATGGACAGATGCAAATCTTTTAAGCTAGAGTCTGAGGGTGCATCTGATACAGCGGCCGAATATATATATATATATATATATATATATATCAAATCATCTGTTAAGTTTAATTTTCAGATCATCCCACTGCGGAGTGGACCAGTTGGACTTGGACGATTGTGGAACCCAGCAAAGATCAATAATTAAAAGCTGTGAGACCACGTGTTGAGCATCTGTCGAAATGGATAGATGATAGTTGTTAAACTACTTTTAGAGATCAAAGAACAAAAACGCAGCGGAAGCGTGAGGAGATTATATTTCCGAGGCCAAAGAGATCACAATATTCACACGCATTTGAAAATATTAAAAAAGGATACACAAGCAAGCAAACTAGGCCGCAACTCTCCTTGATCTCAAGTGTGTTAGACAGCTTTTATTTAGAAAGAATGTTAGTCTATAGTCATAATTACAAAATTGACTTCATAATAGAAATAGCAACAACTAACAAGGGCTTAAACTTATTAAGTTTAGGTGACCTGCAAGTCGCCAGTACGGTAGACCCACGCGGTGGGCCCCATTATTCTGGAGAGAATGGCTGCTGACGCTCCGCTGGGTCATAACAGGTTCAACTGTTTGCAGTGTTCAAAAACACGAAGAGAATTTCTCACACTGCTTAATGAGCCAATTATTAGCCCAATCCAGAGAAACGACAGAAGGAAACAATCTGATGTAAACATCAACAAGTAAATCACTATGGTAAAATAAACCTTGTGAAGTGCAGTACTATTTTATTGAAGCAATAATACATAAAGGAACAAAGCTTGGGAGTGTTGTTCTCTGCTCATGACTTCAAATGAAAACAAGGCTGATTACCTAAACACAAGCTCAAGCTCTTAAGATTAGAATTCAATATCTTAATGACATTGCTTCGGTATATAGGGTAGACTTAGAGCCAGATTCTCAAGTTGAGAAAGCTCTGAAATAAGCTCTAGATCCAAAAAGTCACCATCCAAACAAAGAGTTTTTAATTCGTTTACATCTCGAAGAGCGCAAATAACATTAATAGTCAAACGGCGCAGACAGTGTTAAGGACTGAAGATTCATGGTCTCAAGCTCAACACCTCCTACAATATACCTATGGAACACCCTCGTGATCATCGTCATTGTTTTGAGCTTTGGGATACAAACATAGAGCTTCCACAAACCCCTGACGTCGTCGAGGACCAAGTCTTCGAGCAGAGCAGAGGCGACGCAGATAAAATGCTCTGCAAGGTGTCTTCGTCCAAAACAACATTATTTAGAGGTCCATCATGTTTGACTCTTCGAGAATATAACACGAAACTCTCTAAGAGAGAATTCATCGAGCGACTTGCAGGCGAGGATCGGGTCCAACAGAGACTCGTTAAACCTAAAAGCTGCAGTCTTGGATTGAGGACATGCTTCTGAGTTGAATGACCTTGGGGTTACGGCTCTGGGCTTGGGAGATCAATTGGGCAATGGCGTAAGCGGTGTGCGCGTCGGTGACCATGGCTGAGATGAAGAGCTCTATTATCTCCACGTCGTCGTCCCAAAACGAGAGACGGAATCGCAGAGACTCCGCCATGTGGTTCAAGAAATCCATCGTGTTCGAGCGTGCAACACTCCGAGAAGGTGCGATCCGGAAAGGAGATGATGCAAGCGAATCTCCATGATTTTGAGAGAGTGGAAGCTCGAGCTACGTACGCATTTGCGAGGAAGATGGTTCAAGATTTGGTGTCGTATGTGTTCTGGTAAGCCTGATATTCGATCCATGGATTCAAGTTTGAGGATGAGAATCAACAAATACAAACTATATATATATATATACACATATTATTTATATATATTAACACGGAAGCAGGTGGCTCGTTACCGTAAAAATGAACGTTCAAACTCATGAAAAGTAGGATAATATCATAAAATAAAAACAAAATAAAAAAAATCATCCCATTTCATTTATATTAAATTATACTTTCAATATGCATTTTTCTATCAAATGGAACTCTATGGCCAGCAATTTTGATTAAAATTGAGACCTTATATTATTTAAAAGACACTTTTACAAAATATAATAAAAAATTATTATGAATAAAAATAGTTTAAATAATTAAAAGTACTTAAAATAAAAAAACATTATTGTCATTCTCTTTTTTGTTTTTAAAGAGAAAATATTTTACATGAAAATAATAATTATTAAATAATAGAAACTTTTTTAACATAATAAAATAAAATAAAATGATAAAATTTTTTAAAAACTTATTGTTTTCCCCCCTTTTTTTTAAGCGTTTAAATTATTCAAAATAATTAAAATAAAAAGGGAGAGAGAATGATAATTTTTTTTAAAAATTCTAGTTTTTCTTTCTTTTTTTTTTAAAAATCATTTAAAGTGAAAATAATAATTATTGTAACTAAAAAGAATTTAAATTACTTAAAATAATTAAAAAAATTTTAAAAATAAAAGATAAAGTAAAAAAAATTTCATTTTTTCCTTTATTTATGTGTTTTAAATTATTTAACTTTTCTTTTATTGTGTTTTAAGGATCAATTATTTAAAATATTTTATTCATAATAATTTTCTTTTATTGTGTTTTACGAGTTTTAAGTGTCTTTTGAATAAAATAACGTCTCAATTTTGACCAAAGTTGTGGAGATGGTCTAAGTTGATGGGAAAAAAATAAATTGAATATTTTATTTGATATAAATGAAAATGTATATATTTTTTTAAAATACTAAAAAAGGTGAGTTCTTTTTTTCTTTGATATTATTCCATAAAAAGTATGATAAATTTTTTTAAAAGAAAAGAAAATAAATAAATGACTCTATTAGCTTCTCAACTAAAAAGAACATTTTTTTTTATCATAAAAAGAAAACTACGGATGAGATCTTAGGGTAGGTATTTTTTAGAACCACGTGGGGGTTTGAATCGCTGAGGGTAGATAAACCTAGTGAACTGCAAGATTTTGGTGGAGCCTTTACACCCAAAGGAACACAGCTTGGGAGTGTCAATCTCTACTGACTTCAATTTAGAACCGGCGCAAATAGATAAGCACAACTCTAAACTCTTAAGATTAGCATTAGAGATCTTATCTACGCTGCTCCGGTACACTTGTGGGCACAGGGTCAGATTCTCAAGTTGAGAAAGCCTCGAAACAAAGCTCTTCGAATTCACTCGTTCGGTAGAAGAATTCACCATTCAATACCAGAGTTTGAATAAGTTTGCAACTCGAAAAGCGCAAATAACGGCAGTAATATATCGGCGCACACAGATCTAAGAACTGAAGATTCACGGTCTCAAGCTCTACACTTGTTACCACAATGCCAGGCATCCTCCTCGTGGTTAAGAGGATCCTCAGTGTTTTCAGCTTAGGGCTACAAAACTGGAGCTTTGGCAAACCCCTGAAGTCCGCGAGGACCAAGTCTTCGAGCAAAGGTGACGCAGCTAGAATGCCCCGCATGACGGTCTCGTCTTCCAAAACGACATTAGTTAGCGTAAGCTTTCTTAGGGCAGACGTCATCAACGTAGTCGACGGCGGCGGACTGGAGAATTTCATCATGCGAAACTCCTTCAGAGGCACAATTCGTAGAGGGAGCTGCAAGCGAAGAGCGTGTCCCAAAGAGGCTCGTGATCTTCGAAACAATTGCCCCAGATTGAGGACAAGCTTCTGAGTTTTATTGAGCTAAGGTTTCGGCTCCGGGCCAGGGAGATGACTTGGGCGATGGCGTTAGCGGAGTGAGCGTCGGGGACCGAGGCGGAGATGAAGAGCTCTCGTATCTGCATGTCGTCGTTCCAGAACGAGAGACGGAATCGCAGAGACTCCACCATGTGTTTCAAGAAAGCCTTTGTGTTGGAAGGTGTGATTCTCTGGGAAGGTGAAATCTGGAAAGGAGATACAAGCGGATCTCCATGATTTTGAGAGAACGGAAGCTCGAGCTACGGATTCGGGAGAAAGATTGTGGCTCAAGATTTTGTGTAGTATGCATTCTGGTAAGCCTGATGTTCGATCCATGGTTTCAAATATTCTAGTCCGTGCGTTGGACTAGAACGAGGGTCAATGAATGTACGTATACTAATAATAAGTGTTATTATATATCATTAAGAGGTATATTTAAAAAATAATATAAAGATTCGTTGCTGTAAATTCAAAAATACAAAAGGTTTTCTCTTTCATTATTTTGGAATAAATAAGGAAAAACCTACACAAATTAACCCTAGGGTTTTCTCGAAAGTTGGCCCTTAGAAGAGATTAGACAAAAAGGGAAAATGGGTTTAAAGAATCAGTGTCATTCTATTACACGTTTTTCTCTCTTTTTTTTTTATTTATGTTTCTTTCTTTTTCCTAGGATGAAAAAAAGAAACTTAATATTAAAATAACTCAATTGCTATAATACGAGCCAATACAATTAGAAATTACCCAATTACAAAACACACCGTCAAAATTTTAAAAAATAATAATAATTTTCACGTGTTTTCTTTTACTGTTTATGAGAGTTTCCATATTAATAAAGTATATATATATATACACGTGTCGAAAATTTAGCAAAACTCAAAATTCAATCAAATTTGAAAATTGAAGACTCTTTTCAAGTTAGAAAAGAATGGAAAATGAAAGATATGGTGTTAATCAAAAAACAATTGTTGGATTAACGTGTTGTCATAAATATTAATATTTTTTTTTTTTGTTCTCAACAGGGAGAAAAATGATTTATTTCTATATTTAGAGTAACAAAATAAAAAGAAATCGATATACTGAAAGATTCTTGGATAGGTAATTGATCGTAGCCGGGGATTTTATGTTCTGGGACCTTTACCACGTATATGTTATAGCACCTTTTACCACATGAACACCTTAATTTCTAAAAATATTAAACATGACGAGCTTCAAATTTTCCATTTTTCAATTGGCTCTTCAAGGGAATTAAATTCACGACTAGCCAAATCCGCTATACAAAAACTTCAAATTTTTTAAAGAAACTAGAAACATCCCTTAATATACATCTTGTAAATGCCATAACGAATACTTATTCACTGTGTTCATCAATAAATGCTATAGTAAATTCCTTTCACAACGTCTTTCAGTATATACCACAGTAAATTTCCTTCACTCATAGTAGTCTCATCCATTAGCGTCAGTTACATAACCCGCTAAGCTTAACGACTCCAAAAATAGATTTTTGACATGGAGACATTCAAAAGACCCACAAAACAAAGAAAAGAAAAAAAAACTCTCTAAATCAGAATAAAAACAAAACTCAAAGACACCACAATAGAAAAAAATAATAATAAAATTCTAAAACAACTGAAAACAACACAAAATACTATAGTTCTAAACTTTGGTGTACTAAAACTATTATTGTAACAGCCCAAGAACCCCGCTAGCAGATATTGTCCGCTTTGCTACTGCCAGCCCGGCCGGTAGCGCACGGTTTTCAAAACGCGTCTGATAGGGAAAGGTATCCACACCCTTATAAAGAGTGCTTCGTTCCCCTTTCCAGCCGATGTGGGATTTCACAATCCCCCCCCTTAAGGGTTCAGCGTCCCCGCTGACCATCGACTCGGGAACCGGCTCTGATACCATCTGTAACAGCCCAAGAACCCCGCTAGCAGATATTGTCCGCTTTGCTACTGCCAGCCCGGCCGGTAGCGCACGGTTTTCAAAACGCGTCTGATAGGGAAAGGTATCCACACCCTTATAAAGAGTGCTTTGTTCCCCTTTCCAGCCGATGTGGGATTTCACAATTATGGATATAGATCTAGGTGGACAATCACCTTCACAAACAGAATGATTAACAAAATAAAACAAAAAAGAAAATGAGAAAAAACTCATACCGAGGAGAGGAAGGAAGCACCTGCTAAAAGATAAAGACAGCTACCATAGGGAGAAAAAAAACTCTATGCGAGAGAGGAAAGACAAACAATGAACATTTTAATTTTATGTGGTTTTGGCCATATGTATAATCAATAATATGCCTTTATACACAAATCTAATTAGGGTTAATTATATTTTAATACTTTATATTTTAACTGTTTGCTCAATTTATATTTTGTATTTTACTTATTATCAATATTGTCATTTAAATTTGAAACTTGTATCAGTATTTGACCTTGTATTTTGATTGTTTGCTCAATTTAGACTTTGTATTTTAGTTATTATCAATGTTGACATTTAAATATAAAACTAATAACAAACTTATACCCATTCTAGTTGAACACCAATTTTGACCATTGAGTTTGCCAAAACACCCTTTTAAAGTTTAAATATATGTATATATATATATATTAATGCTTAATTTAAATTTAATACTAAATAGAATTACTATTTAAAAGAAAAAATATTAGAAATAATAATTTTGAAAAAAAAAGCAACAAACTATAAATATTAAATTTTATTTACATACATGTTTATCAATTTTAGACAAATTTTGAATTATTTGAACCTTTTTTAAAATGTATATTTAAATTTTAAATAGTTTTTGGATAAATTAAACATATTGGTAAAATTAGTATTTGACCAAAGGGTATAAATCTATTACATATTCAAAAAATGAAAGTCAATGTTAATAATAACCAAAATGCAAGATATAAGTTGAACAAATAGTCAAAATTCAAGATATAAAAAATATAATTATCCCATCTAAATAGAAGAAATTTTTTAGAAAAATCGTCTATGATTTTAGGATACTACCGAAAAAAAAAACAAGGGTTAATAATAGTAATGGCTCTTGAATTATACTCATTGTACTTTCTTAGTCTCTAAATTTTCAACTTACATAATAATGACTTTTGAATTATGTAATTTTTATAGTAGTGGTTCCTTTGTCATAAATTATTAGTTTTGTAATAGAAAACAATCACAGACAATGTGTATAATTAAGCATTATTTACTTTTTATGAATCAGAACATCGTTCTCAGCCACAGTTACCAAACTATATACTTTTTATATGACTCATTTCTGTCAAAAGGTTAATAGATTGTGAAAAATAAAATGATCATTACTGCAATAATTGCATAAATCTTGGTAGATTACTGTGTAAGTTAAAAATTCAAAGTCTTATTCTTGATCACAGTTACCAAGTTGTATATTTTATTTGTAAGGACTTACTTCTGTTCGATATTTAATAATTTGTGATACAAGAATCCTTATTACCAATTACACAATTTATGAACTATTATTATGTAAGTTGAAAGTTTAAGAAACAAAGTGATATAATAAATATAAATAAGAGGTCATTACTATTGTATATTGTTTTTGCGTATACTTGAATTTGACTAACTTCTTAATTTTCTAGTCAGTCTTCTTTTGCTCTAGATCTACATTGTGTGATACTGCTCGGTACATTGTGCAAATAAAACTTTATGAGGGGATTCTGATTTAGCAGTGCTTTTAATTTTTCTTTCTTCTTTTCTTTTTCTTTTTGGTAATAATTTTTCATTTAAATATTGACACAAGATGGTCTTGTTTTCTGTTTTAGGGCTTCCTTGTAGATGTTATTCCAGGACACATTGGTTATGGTAATATAGTTTATCAACAATCGGTAGATTCTGTTGAGGTGATAAATGCTGCACATCTTTTCAGTACGAAAATTCAACACAAAGGATAAGGTTTTTCTTTTTCTTTTTTTTTTTTGGAGGGGTGGGAGGGCTGGGGGAGGGGACATGCAATAATTTTAAAATTTTTCCCTTTATTTTTTGTGAAAACTAATTAAAGAACTTTCTGATGCAGAGATTCCTTAAGCTTAATTTAAGCTCAAGGATCATCAAAGCAAATTTAGGAATTGGAGCATTTGTTTATTATCTGACTTTGGAGATCACTGGAGAAAAAGGCGATCCATTCTATGAAGTTATGGTTTCTTCCAATGACTTGTTCGGACAAAGGAAGTTGTTCTTCTCTGCAGGCCTGCGAAACAGCATCCCCTTTAGATTCACATGATTTTCTTTAATCCCACGTAAAGACATTTATATATATGTTGCTTTCAGTTGGTCAGCAAGCGACTTAATCAGAGTCATGAGACTAATTATTTCCTTAAAGCCATTGCAGTTTTTTCATATGTAAACACTCCAGTACATGAATATTCCAAAGTAATTGTTTTATTTGCACTTACACCAAAGATGAAGATCAGACCTTCATGACGTTATGAATTCGAATTTTTGTCGGTAACTGTAAAAACCAGGAATTTTCGAAGGTAATTTAGACATTTTACCAATTTTCCGGATATAATATTGGAGGGATTAATTTACAAAAGTTTTGTGCAGAAGGACTAAATTATATTTTTTGGGGGACTGGATTGATAGAGATTTGAAATTTGGGGACTTATGTGCAATTTTTGAAAAATTACACAGCCACATTCAAAATAGGCCACGTGGCCTGTTCACTCATTTCTCTCTCTCTCTCTCTTCTCTCTCTCCCCCCCCCCCCGATATCTTTCTCTCTCTCGGGTCTCTCTCTGCCGTCAACGCCAGACCGCCACAGGAGGCACCGCCACCATCGTCTGCTCGCGCAACCGACCGGCGGAGCTTCCCCGTGTGACGCCAAAGCCACGCCGTCCGCCCCAGTCACCGCCGTCACCGGCAATGCCAGAAAATCTCCAAGAGGCCGAATCGGATTTTTGGCCGCGGCGACGATTCCGACCACCATTTGACCCCCAACCGGTCCCGTTGGATTCGTCTCGTCGCAAGGATCATCAAGGTATATATATCTCAACCACATTTTATCCGGATTGAAAGTTGTCATTTTTGGGTATTTCGAGTTTATGGTTGTTGTTTGTGATCTGGCCGTTGGATTGTGTTTTTGACCTTATTTTTGGAATGTACTTGAAAAATGGAGAAATTTGATATATGTATATATATATATATATATATTGTGTTATTTAGTGATCGGCATGAAAGTCGAGATCGGACTGTCGAGATTTGCCTCGTTTTGTGTGCCACCGGCCCGATATAGCCCCAGACCCGAATTGGGCAAGTTATTTGTCTAACCTAGCTATTTTGGGTGCTAAGAATTCAGTGAAGAGGTCCGTTTATGGAATTGAAACTCCGGTGAGAAGTTGGTTTTTCGCAAGGGGATAATCGAGGGCTTGGAATTGGTTCCCGACCCTTTGGGCTATCGTCAACGATATCTTGAGGATTCAATAACGTGGTATTGCTATTCGAGCGAAGTAGGGATTCAATTACCTATGTTTTATATCGTTTTCGAATCAAACTTACTTTCAGCAATATATGAGAACAAATGTGATTTTTAGACTATTTAAATATCTGTGATATGAATTAGTTGTATGAGATATATACTGTATTGCGTTGGAAATTTTCTGAGTGCAGGTTATTTTAGGTATATTAAAAATAGGGTCGTTATGCTGCCTGTTTTTCTATAAAAAACTTAGTATGATGATTCTACTCAAAAAATCAGAGCACGATTATTTTCATACTTCAGTTCTGTATTGCACGTATCATAGGATCATATATGAGTACCATGTTAGCATCGTGGGTTTACAGTGTGACACTGCGTGTCCCACCATCGACGAGAGTCCGTAAACCCACGCGGAATTTTGTTACTTCTGATTACCTCCTCATTTGGCAGGCGTAGGCAATTCGGTTGTCCCTCCAGGTTTGGTAGGCGACACACAGGTGTCCCCTCCGGGTATGGGCTTAGGAGTCAGGCAGGCTGTTAGGTATATTTAGTGCCATCATCCTAGGTTTCCACAGATGAGAGGATAAGAGCTCATGGGTATGAGTTGATTTGTTTCATGTGCATATATGAATTGAATGGTTTTGATTACACTGCTTTTATATATATATGGACTTCCGGTTTGGATTATATATATATGTATGTTTTGGACTAAATTAACTATGCATGAATTTTCCATCACTAAAATATTTTCGACCGGGTAATTGTTTTTTCTATTGGGCATTTTATGCTCACCCCCTACCTTCTTCCTCAGGTGATGTCCAGTGCGATCTCGGTGATCAAGAGGAGTAAGAGGTCATCTTGACTGTAGTTCGTTATCTTGGTAATGCTCGGAGTGTGTTGCCGTGGTATTTGGATTGTTGGAATTTTGTTTAGCATTGAATCAAGATTACTACTTTCTATTTTGTATGTGAACCTATGTATGCTATTCTGGTATTTGACTTTTGTTGTGGATGATGGTGATGTTTGGACTTATATTTGACTTTGTGATTTTTAATTATTATTCAGTTTATGTTTAATGGTGTATACGAACTGTGGGAGTAGTTCACGGGATGAAATTCTGATTATTTTATTTAAATGGACTGTTTATAAAACTAAAATTTTTTCCACACTTTTCAAATAAATCAAAGAATTTCCCATCTTTGTGAAATTCTCCTTCTGCCACTGGCCAGGTTTTAGGTCGTGACAGTAACCCTTTAATTGATGGTCGAGATCAAACCATGCGAGCTTAAAAATAACCTATAAAAATTATATATAAATAAATATCTAAACAAGTTTTTTGTAGAATATAATTTGAAAGTTGTTTCCGAATTTGAAGAATATGATTTGAAAACTATTTTCAGAATTATAAAATAGGATTCAAAACTTATTTTAGACAATTAAAAAAGTAGGCAGTCATTAATCCACACCATCTTCCTTTGTACTTTGTAGTAATATCTAATTATGTAATCAAAATTTGATGGGAGGAAAGAAATACAGAAGAGTGACGAGATGCTATACAGAAAGCTTAAGTTCGTGTATCCTTACGTCTCCTAATTCCGATTGTAAACTCGAGAAAAAAGGTTATCGTGCTTTCTCTGATGAAATTTCCTTTCTTAAGGTAGTTTACTAGCATGATTGAAAGAAGTAGGATTCTTATTGAGGCATTCTTTTGTCTGTTTGTGTCACGATCCAAACTCCGAGCTAGTGGCAGAAGAGGAATTTCACATGTGGAAATTTATAATTTATTTTATAAAATTTTAGAATCTTCAATTTTTCAAAAAAAAAATGACAACTAATTTAAACAACAACTTCTGTAACAGTTTATAAAATAATTTAAAATATAAATTCTCATAGTTTATGATCACCACTAGACATAGACTACTAATAATAGTAAATAAACATACATGTGCATTACCATCACAAGAAGGCATAATAGGAAATATAGGCTAAATCCAAAGTGTGAGCCTTAAATATTATTACAAATCCAATGTGAGTATCTAAGTAATTACCAACCACAAAACTAGGATAAACTTCTTCTTGGATTACTCTGATCCGGAGTTACCCAAGTCACACTGTAAATCACTTAAGAAGAGAAAGAAAAATGGTGAGCATTAACATGCTCAGTATGATTTCAATTACCCTTTTTGGTATGAATGCAACTTTTTAAACCTGCATGGTTAGCACCTTTCTAAAATCCATTTATAAAATAAGTTGGTAAAGTAATCAAGATCATAAATAATTATGTTCATTATTGTACATATCATAAATCAACCAAGTACAAGTATATACATGAGCTCTCATCCTCTCATCACGGTCATATAATACCTCGGTAACAGAGGTACCCAGCATCCTGACATTACCTGGAGGTATGTCAGCAAATCCTGCGCAAGGGCCTAGGTCTCTCACCTAGCGATGCAGCAACTCGCCAGCGATCTAAATACCATAACACTAAAATAGAACTCAAGTATGTGATCTTATGATAGGTACAATATGTCATAGAGTGTGTAATAACCATGCATCAAGTATATTAAGAAATCATGCTTTAATACTCATTTGGTATTATTCTGGGATTTACAGAAAATCGGACAGCATAACGGTTGTATTTTCCGAAAACCAAAATTTTAAACTGGTATAAAAACCATATAATCTAATCCCAAAATAATCCAATATATCAATTATCCAATCAAACTAATTAAATCTATTAAAATCGACAATTTTAAGAAATAGGTCATAATGCATATTTTTATCAAAATAAGGATAAAAACTTGGTAATTGAACCCCTACCTCACTAGAATAGTGATATCACGCCAATGGGTCCTCAAGGTGCCGTTGAACGATCTCTCGGATGGTCAGGAACTAATTCTAAGCCATCGATCACTCACTTGTGAAAAATCAACTCATCAACGGAGCTTTGAATCAATAAACAAACCTATTTACTGAACTCCTAACACGCAAAATAGCTAGATTAGCCATATGATTCGACCAGTTCAGATCCCGACTGACATCAGACCGGTGTCACACAAAACGAGACAAAATCTAAGCAGTTAGATATGATTTTTCATGTCGATCACCAAATATAGTCAATATATATATATATCAAACTTCACCATTTTCTGAGTATATTCCAAAAATGACATCAAAAACAAATTCTAACGATCAGATCAAAAGTCGAACCTGAGCTCAAAAATACACAAAAATGGCAACTTTTAATCCGGGCAAAATGGGATCGTGTAATATATATCATGAAATTCCTCTTGATGATACAAACCCAACGAGCCCAAGAACATGACCTGAAACGGCCCGAAACAATGCCGAAAATTCAAAGTCCTCTGTGGCCAAAAATGGCGTTTCTCGGCGATGGGAGGCTCGACGGTGGCTATGGGCAAGCGGCACGGCAATTGGCAGCGTGAGGAAGCTCTGCCGGTCATTGGCGGGGCTCGATGATAGCCAGCGATGTGTCTCGGCTAGGCTCGACGAGGAAGAGAGAGCAAAGAGAACGAGCGAGAGAGGAGAGTGAGAGTGAGAGTCAGATCGGAGAGAGTGAGAGAGAATGAACGAGAGAGAGAGAGAGAGAGAGTGAGAGTGAGATCAGAGAGAGTGAGAAAGACGAGAATGAGAGTGAGATCGGAGGGGAGAAAGGGAAAAAAATATCTGATTTTTTTAATTTTGGTCAAATGAACCTTTTACCCTTGATAAAAAAAAAAAAGAGATTTTACAGTTTGGCCATGAGGTGAACAATAAAGAAGCACATCATATGACTCACTTTTTTTCCATCATTTTTAAAAATCTTTATTTTTTTCTCTCATCCCTCCTTATATTGTCTGTGTAATTCACATCCAATACAGTATGTGAGTGTTTTTTTGCAAAATATAAATTAAGCATAATAATGGTAATTTATAAAAAGTCTTGTGGGACATAGTGTAACACCGTATATTAAATAGTTAGGATTTTGTTAGATTAGTGTACCGAAAATTAAATGACAGAAATATAAATTTAACATAGACAGTCTTTTTACATAACTCAGCTTGTTAAACAGCTCGTTCTCACGAATTTATAGGAATTTAAATGATTGAAAATAACGTAAAAGGTTGCAAACAAAATCACATTACACAACTCAATTTACTAAATAACTCTTCTACCACAGTTCTGTAGAAATTTAAAGTACGGAATTTAAATATTAGTAATATGTTAGCAGTTTTGTGCTTAGCATTCTGAAAAAATATAAAATGTAAAAAATGACGAGAAGAAGTAATTAGTATTCTAAAACCTATAAAATAATAATTGTGATAATAATAATAGTAATAATAATATAATATAATATAATATAATAATATTTTACAGATATATGATATAGGTATATATATATATATATATATATATGGAAAGTGGAAGTCTTGTGAGATTATATAGGAGCTAAAGTCAGAAAGTAGAAAAATTGGTAGAAGTGACTAATAACAATAAGGGTAATCAATAAAGAAGAAAATTTATTTAATAACTAAAAGGGAATAGATTCTAAACGGCTTATTTAATTTAGGAGGAAGGAAATACGTAACGTAAGAAAGAGAGATAGGCGATGAGACCAGACGTAAGTGAGAAGAATTTTTTAGCATTTGTTTTCTTCTTCCTCTTTTTCGTTACAACGGGTAGTCTTATACATATATGCTCAACCGCTTGTACAAAGGAATTCGTAGCAGATTAAGGATAATTCATACCATGAGGTGTCACGTCACTATGCCAATGATGATGTGGAATGGATGTATTTTTTTTTTCCAAGAAAAAATTGGCCTATGTTCAAGAATGTAAGAATTCTCTTTTCTTCCATGTAATTTTGACACATTATATTTTCTTAATTGATTTTATATTTTATAATTATTATATTATTTTGTGACTTAATATTTTTAATTAGTGACTAATTATTAAAATTTTATCATACCTCAAAGCATATTTTAAACAAGAAATTAGGTGAAATAACATTTATAGATTATAAGGACGAAGAAAGAACAATAGAAAAGTAAAACTACTTCAGTATGGAGTTCAATTCCTTCTTGAGGATATGAAGCTATTTTGAACTATTTTGGAAAATATTATAGAGCTATAAGTCTAGAAACTAACAACTAATAACATCAGATAAGACATTTCAAGTAATGAAATTGGAAGAAAAATCAAATAATATTGCTAAGATCGTATTGTTGGAGCAGAAAAAAATCAAAACCAGATTATAGTTTATTTCATATGTTCTCGTCGGAGTATTGATCAGTTGCAGCGCTTCGATTTTCTGTTTAATTAGGAGTGTCTTCCTCTATCCAACTAAGCAACTGAAATGAATTGAACATAGTATTTATCATCATTATCTAAGGAAACAAGGGAAAAAAAAAAAAAAAAAGGTATTTTAAAAAAGAACTCTCATACTGCATGCTTAAAATTCGCTAACCTTTACAATATCGTCAGTGGCCTCATTGATAGATTTTGATATTCTCTCGCGTTCACCATCATCGATCTG
>JXTB01000503.1:235609-265334 GCA_002914805.1 Parasponia andersonii | reverse complement strand
TTCCTGAGGTATTATGGGTATATCGCACCACTCAAAGAACCATTATTAGAGAAAGTCCATTCTCTTTAACTTATGGATACAAAGCAATGGTGTTAGTAGAAATTAGTACGAACTCTCTACGACGATCTACTTATGAACGAGATCAGAATAATGCACTAATGAGGATTGAGCTCGATCTTTTAGAAGAAAGGCACGAGCAGTCTTAGCTTCGGATCGCGTCATATCAATAGCGCACTGTTCGGTATTATAACTCTAAAGTCAGAAACAGGAAATTTGAAGTTGGTGATATTATTTTTTGACAAATTCTACCTAATAATAAAGAGCACGGTGCTGTTTGTCCAAAAACTGAGTACTCACGATGATGATCCTTGCAAAAGATGTCTTCAGAACCAGGCTTTCTACACGAGGAAAAAACTCTACCATTGTGTAGACAAAACAAGCCCAATACGCGATTCTGAGCTTTCGATGCGTTATATTCAAATGTGTTGATACATATATATAAAGGATCTCGAAGCAGATTATGATCACTAATTTCTTCAGGAAATCCCTATAATCCCAAAAATGGAACACAAAATGAGATATGCAAGTACATAAATTAAAATTTGAATAGTCAGCTAGCTAGCAATTGATCCCAAATACACTTATGTACTCTCTTTTACAAGTATTTTCTTACTTATTCCTTTCATTAACACTCTTTGAAATCTTCTCTTATACAAAAAAAAAAACTATACTCTCTTAAAAATGAGAAATAAAGAGAAAAGAAAGGATTTAATTAGAAACAATACTTGAATTGCTTTTGATATTTTTGGAATGTTTTGATAGAATCGTGAAAGGGTATATTTATAGGCCACAGTCCTTCCCTTTTACACGATTAGTAGCCTACAATGACTTCCCATTATCAACAAAAATAGGCTAGCAATTTTGGTGTTGAATTATCAAGACAATAATGTTGACTTTCCACAAAGACATTTACACAAATTTGGTGTTTAATTATCAAGCCCACAATTTGCTTATGCATTCACACTTCCATTCGATATCAGGCCACCATTTTTGACTACTTGTCTAATAATTATTGTTGAGGTAAAAAAGAATGGCAACCACATTTGTAGATTTTTTATCCATCCACATTTGTAGACTTTTGTCCATGAGCATGTTTTTTAATATGGAAAGGAGATGATGAGTTTTGTTATTAACTCTCCCCTCCTTAGCTTCAACAAAGCATCCAAAAAATCAAAAGTAATTTTAAGTGTTTTTTCTGATTAAATCCCCTCTTTTCTCTTTATTTTTCTTTTCAAAAAGAGTATAGATTCTTGATGTAAGAGGAGATTTCAAAGAGTATTAGCAAAATATGTGAGTGAGAAAATACTTATAAGAGAGAGTGTTTAGGTGTATTTAGAATCAGGGTTATGAGTGGGTATTTGTAAATACTTGTAATAAATCTTTTCCTTATAGTGAAAGATATGTAGCAATTCTATAAATACAGCCCAAGTTGGGTGAATTACATAACTTTATACCTTTGTTACGTTATTTTATTTCTGTATTTATTCGGAGATCAATGTTCACGTGTATAGTACTATTCACGTATACGATTATTATTTACATATACAACAATATTCATGTATATGGTACTATTTACATATATAAAACTATTCACACGTACAAAAGTCACAAGTGAGAAAATGATTTTTCCCAACAAGCTACAATGATATCCAAAAATAATTACTTAATTAAGAATCTTAGCGTTATCTTAAGTAAATATCTAATCTCAATACTTTGCAGCTTTCAAATCTTTCCGGGAAGTTTTTCAACTTAATGAACCAAAAGCACTAGGTACAGTCACGAGAATTTGATACTAATTTGAGTTCAGCATTAAGCAGGCTATCTAAAGGGAGAGAAGTGAAAAACGTCTCCAGAATACTCGAACACACGAAGATTCGGAATATTGATCTCAACTTTCTTCAAATTACAGCTGTAATGTAATTTCAAGCACTTTGTATTGGAGTGAGAGATCATAACACTCCCAGGCATCTTACAACTCTTCACTATTAGATTCTATTAGATTCTCAAGAAAGGGAATATGTGAAATATACTCTTGAACCACATTTTCAGTCCTACAATTTACTTGCTAAGAGAAAAGAAAAGAAGAAAGAGAAAAATGATAAGGTCTTGTTTGGATACACCTTTGAATTGTATTTATATTTGTAAAAATGAAAAAAGTGGTGGTTAGATCTTCCTTAGAATTTACTTAAAAAGATCTTCACCTTTAATTTCATTAAAAAAAATAAAAAATAGAAAATAAAAGTACATCCAAGCAAGCCTTTAGTGACCTATTTCATTATGCCATGTGTTCAACGTTTCAACTTTCTTAAAAACCCCCGAGTATTTTCTAGGGTGCCCCTAACTAAGTTGAGAAAAAAAATATTCGCAAATGAGGGTCTCTACTGAGCTCAAAAGCACCTTCAAATTAATATTTTTTTTTTAATATTTTTTGATAAGATCATCTGATGTAATTTATCAAATTACACTAAGAAAGTTTCTAGCACTGGAACTCAAAATAAAACATAAATAAAGATTAGAAAAATAAACAATTCATAACCCAAAAGTTAAAAATACTTCGAAAACAAAAGGTACCGGGATATATATATATATATACATATATATATAGATTGCCAATCCAATAGGTTT
This sequence comes from Parasponia andersonii, assembly GCA_002914805.1. NCBI lineage: Eukaryota > Viridiplantae > Streptophyta > Magnoliopsida > Rosales > Cannabaceae > Trema > Trema andersonii. The sequence goes on along the minus strand of JXTB01000503.1, from coordinate 262,649 downwards.
TTTTTTTTTAACCTATGGGTAGGTCTTTTTTTTTTAGCAGTTGGATCACCATTAGATGGTGATTACCATTAGATGGTGATCCAAGGGCTATAATAAAGTGCATAAAAAGACGTGCATTATTAATGCTCTTTCTCTCTCTTACTTTTTACAATTAAAAAATGTGCATGTTAAATTTTCATTGGCCAAATTGATACCTATACATAGATTAAAAAAAAAAATACCTACTGGATTGGTGCACATATTTATATATATATATATATATATATATATATTCTAATTTAGAGAAGTAGTCTACTGATTCATCATGATTATTTTTTCAGTTTTTTATAACTTATTAGACTAAAAATGTTGAAGGTTGTATTAATGCTAAGGGTAGCTAAAAAATAGAATAACTAAAAAAATGAATTAGAGAAGTTAAAAAAAGAAAAAGTTCATAAATTATTCGTTTTCTTAGGCAAATTATAAATACCCATTTTTTTGTTTTTATTTCACGTACACTTTTTTTTGAGAAATATATGCCACACGGGTTTTATATATGAAATTTACCTATAAAAAAAATTATACTTAAAAATCGATATGCATTTCAAAATGTAAACCATTGGGTATAAATTTACACTACCATTCTAAAAATCTACATAATAAATGTACATAGATTTTATATATGTAAACCATATGTACATAATTTACACATAAAATGCAAACCTAAAAATATGTATTTTTGACGGAAAGTTAAGAACGTGAATTTTTGAAATAAAATATACAAATATGGGCATACAATACTTTTCAGGAAGGGGGGGAAAAAAAAAACGGGTGTACAATATAGAAAGTGTTTTAGTGATATAATAAGAATAAAGAAAGTAAAAACTTAATTGCTTTCTAGATTGATGAACATGATATCATTGATTTTGAGGACCATAGGGAGAAAAAAAAAATGTATAGCCCCATTCATTGGTTAATGGAGATTGATAACTCCTGTCTAGAATTTTAGGGAGTGAAGAGCTAGCTTTTGTTTAATATTAAAGTAATTCTGAAAAGGAAAAATAAAAAAACGAAAGAAACGATAAGATGTTAAGGTGAATTGAAAGGACAGCAACCAGGTTAACATAAACAGCTTTAGAAAAAAGACATAAGGTTAAACTCTTTCAATGTTTTTGAATGAGATGACAAGATTGTTGTGGGTGGACACCATTTGGATCCCATTTTTTGATAGGCAACCTTGAACTACAATATAAGACGTGGGAGGTTGTGGGAGCATCACAGTAATATGTATATTCAATTGTGCCCGGTCGCTCAACTTGTTCTAATAAAAGCAACGTACTGGGATATTTTATGTATATTAAGATGATTATAATTAATGAAAGTTCAGATAATGGGGGATATAATATAACTATATATATATATATATATATGAGATTATTTTGGAAATAATATAACATTATGTCATCTTTTCTCCAAGATTTGCTAACGTGCAGATGATACGAGAGACTAGCTGGGTTAGTAACGTGGGATGCACAAAGTATTGTTATTGTGGTATTAAATATATAAATATATATATATATACCAATTTTATATATGCAGGTTTCTCAATAATTAGAAACTGATTTTTTGTAGAAAATGACATATAAATATATAGTTTGATCCATCCATTTACTTCCAAGTTCCTATTCCAGCCAAGACATATAATTCTATCTTAGATTGATATACCTATATATATATATTTAACATTTTCATGGCGTATCCAAGTCCTGTTCTCTTGTTTATTGCGTCGTTGCTCATTGCAATGAACTCGGTCGCCCATCGCATTTTACCAAATCACAACCTCCCCGATGTTACTAGTAACAATATTGCTCCGCAACCAGCAGTGGTCATTCCTGGTGTGTTACGGTGCTTTATCCCACCGCTGAGCTGTCCCCAAGACACACCCCTCGTGGCGGGAGTGAACGTGATTTTGAGCTGTGACGGGGGTAGAACTGCCATCGCGAACGCTTTGACACATACATCTGGGTTTTTTCAGATTGTTGTTGACAGTTCAAGCAGCATTTTGTTTGGTGCATCTAACAGTAATGACTGTCGAATAATTCCCGTACTCCCTATCGCTGGTTGTGGCGTTTTCGCGCCCACAGGGGTCGTCGACGACCCTCTTGGTGCTGTCAAAACTCTTACTGAGAATCTTTTTCGTAATGATGACAGCCAGGTCGTTTCAATGGCTGCAATTTGCAACGCTCAGTCTAATTCCGACCAGTCTAAGGTGCATCATGAACACGCCATTTCCTCTGCTCAATCTTCTTATTACGACCCGTCCACCCTGCATGCATGATGATCACCACCACATCGCTGACAACGGAAATCTACGTATTATAACTACGAACCTCCTACTATGCAAGAGAATAGTACACACATATTCGTGTGTCGTACGTACCGCTTGGAAGTTTATTTCCACGTCCCACATTTTATGTGTGCCCTTTACTTTTACTCGTTTTTTACGTTTTGCAATTTTAATCTCATGAATTGGTTTGATGTCGTTGCTTTCCTAGTAATTCTTTTTCCGTGTTTCAAAAGTTTCGAAAATAATAAAATTAATGTGCTATATGATCTGCATTAAAATTATAAGGAGATGTACGAATACATTAATTTATTTTTCTTATTTTTCATAATATATATACAGAGTCTCAATAGCATTAAATTTCTTTTATGCATTTTGGCCTAACCATCGAACTAATTATAACGGTAGATAGGATAATGATCTAACGACTTAAATCATTATAATCATTATAATCATTCATGTATAAATATTAAGATTATAATCATTCATGTATAAATATTGTCTTAATGATTTAAACCAAACTCATATATTCCGGCTGCATTATAATGATTCAAATATCCCATGAATTTCAAGGAATTAGGATGCGTCATGCCGCTCAACAAAACTTGCCAAATGCAAGTGTAAATAATTGAAATACATTCAACTAAGTTGACATCTTTTCAAACTACGATACCGATGAAACTTTACGTATAGAGGAAAACTTATATGCAGTGCTTCTACTTAGGACGTGGTTCTACGCATCAGGAAGATTTCCTGTCAAGGATTCCTATATATCTAATTTGGACGTGTCTGCTTTGTCATGATTCAAATCCCAATGATTCAAATCCGAGGTTAGTGGTTAAATGAGAATTTTAATTGATTCAGAAATTTTTGGTTTATTAGCAACAGTGTATAAAAAGTTTATGAAATAATAATTTTTTTAAAGGTCTTGCAATTCCTACTAGTGAATCAGATTTTTTCATTTATCTTTTAGATTTTGTATTCAAAAATTATTAGCTGTCATTTCTTTTTATCTCATAGATTTGTTTTTCTGATTTATAGAATCAGATTAGGATAAGGTCTGATTTTATTTTATTTTTTTCCTAATCCTAGTCTATAAAATTAGCTGTAAACTCTTTTATCATATAAGTGAATACACTTCTCAAGTGCCGTGTACTTTTGTGACATCCAACTCCTCACATAATTAAGAGAGTCAATAATAAACATAATCTAATTATATATTAGGCATCTAGAAGTCATTAATACTAGTTTCATAAAAATATGCTCATTCCTCATGTTATGTGCTTTTACATACATGTTATTATACTAATGATTGTCAAAGTGTCCCGATGCAGTGTAAATGTTCAATACCCTAAGAGAGAGAGCTCGGTATACTAAAAGAACAAAGAATATAATTATGAAACTAATTTTATGTGCACATGTATTAAGATCGTACTTGTTGATAACTTGGCCAAATAGTAGTTTTTTCGGTAAAATGCAATTTTCATGTATTTCGGAGCCAAANTTCGGAGCCAAATTCACTGTGTGTTTAACACGTCAAATAGGCTTAATTCAATGTCTAGGACTTATTTATAGCATTTTATTTGTCGGCTCCAGGTAAGCACGAGGTGACATTCAAGACACTAATTGGTATTTTGTTACACTAAGCTAGCTTAGATTTAGCTTAATCGCGTAGTATCAATTTTGTGCATTCTATTAATTGGGAATTGATACTATATTGTATTATTAATTGGAGTCTAATTGACTTACTTTTATATTTAATGATTGGTTATGGGGCTAGGTTCCACCAAATTATAATAAGATTGGCCATATAGGATCATAAGTCAAACTATGACTAGATTTCACTTTCTAAGATAGGATTCACCAACTTTGGCTACACTTGGGTGTATAGGAGTGACCAGCAACGAGGTGACTATGCTAAGGATGTTTTAGAGCTTGACACATGGAAAGTAATGAACAAAATACCCAAAATACCCCTTAGAATTTAAGTTATGCCATTTCTTAGTCATTAAGTATCACTTTTAGACCAAATCTGGTCATTTGCTTTCCCTTTCTCTCCAACCATGACCTGAGCCTCTCCAACACCTTCCTACACTTCTCTCAACTCCTCTTAGCCATATCCAAGAGTTTCCAAGTAGTAGAACTCAAATTGGAGCTCTAGAAGCAAGATAGACCAAAACTAATCTAGCTCTACTAAGTTCTTCTTTCTAGGTATTGTCCTTTAATTTCAATTCTCTAATTGTTTCCACTTAAACAAAGGTTTCTTCATGTCTTCTTAAGTCCAAAAATCTATTTCTAAGCCTTGGAAATCAGTTGGTCGAGATAGAAGGCAAGAACACTAGCAAAGACTCAAACTAGTTAAGGTGAGGTTTATGTTGGATTTTGAATTTGTAGTGAATTTCTTTTATTTCAGCTCTTAAACCTAAAATATTATTTGATGAATAATGGTCCTAGGAACTCTTATATATTTCTGGAAATATAAAATTTAAGTGGAGGATTAAAGTTAAACCTAAAGCCCCAAAGTTTGCTATTTATGAAGTTAAGTATTTTTATGTGTAATAGATTAAGTTTTCTATATTTGTAATCTGATTTCTTAAATTTAGATTGTATATCTTATTGATCCTATTGTCTATTACACTCATTTGGTGGCTTCTTGTGATGACACACAAGTGTAAAAATGGTTTTAAACTTGTTGAAACTGAAAAAGATTTCAAGTGCATTTAGATTGTTCTAAGTAATCCTCTTGATGTGTATATGTGGGAATTTGGATTTCTAATTGCTATTGCAGGTTTAAAACCATGATTTTAATCATATGAGAACATCCTAAAAATATGGGAAGTGCTGTCCAAATATTTTTAAAATGAAATGGCACCATTTAGGAGCAAATGGACTAGTTTTACAAAATTATGTGCCATTTTGGATCATTTTTAAGCTAATGAATTAGCATTCATATTTTAATACCTTTGAACAGTTTTTTAATGCTACTTATTGACTGACAAGTACCTTAAGTGATTTATATGCTTCTAAGTCATTTTAAGATCAAGTTTCCTAATTTCGTGAAAATTCTGATTTCGGTATTGTTCGAGTATCTTCATGCATTCTTTTGGAAAAATGTGCATTTTGAATAATAGTAAACTATGACAGGTGAATAGCACACCAATCTCTAGAGGATATTGACCCTTTCCACAATTCATTTCTATTCAGGACACGAGGTAAGTAAAGTACTCAACTGCAACACAAGAATTATTGGCTATATAAGTATCTATTATGTTTTCATGTATTGCATTTATTCTGGTTATGAGTATGACCATTGGTATTTCGATTTCAGCATATATATGCTTCGTAATTTTGGTGTGGTATTATTAGGTATATCATATAACTATGCATGTTTTATGAAAAAGTTTAAGAAGGGTGATATGATTTATGAAATGTCTTAGTATTATTGTGTAAAACTATTTTATCATAGAGAAGTTAAGACCAGGTAACTTTCAGAAAGTTTTGTGTCACTGTTACGGGGAAGCGGGATAAATATTTACAGTTNCCCAGGAGAGAGGCAAATGTGACAGGATTAGTCAGAAGGTTTACCACAATATTCCTCCTCCAAGTTATATAATAGACTAAACTACAGTCTCGGGCCGCCTTATCTCTTGAGCTTGATAGAGTAACGATTGAATAAGGTTAGTAACGAGCCCAACTGTGGTAAGAGTCGGCGGGAGGAGAACCCATGGAATATCATTAATTCAGGAATCCCTGCAAGCACAGTGCTAAACTGGACAATGGGCACAAGATAGGGAAGTGTCTAAAGGAAATTATTTATACCGAAACATTTAAGCAAGCATGATCATATATTTAATTCATGTCATTGAGCAACATGTCATCCATTACTTTACTTACTGAGCTGTAGCTCATTATAGTCTTGTGTTGCAGGTAATGATTGAGATGACAACATAAGCTTGTGAGTTGAAGTAGAGGCCCAATCTTGGTGTTGTACATATAGATATTTTGACCACTTGTGGGGGGGCCTAGTTTGTGTATTTTAGGATATTTTGCAGTCTCTCAATGAAGTTATTTTTAGTTCGTTTTTTTTAGTACTTATTTACTACATTTTGTTTTGTAATATATATATATATACTGATCATATATGTAAGTAAATTCAGCTATCCATAGAATTTTAAAGAAAATAAAAAATTCAAATTGGCCCGTATTTTGGAAAAACAATTACAGGATTATCTTCCAAAAATAACGTCTTGTAAATAGAAAGTTAATAAATTTCTACTAGTAGTAGAAGGATAAAGAGGGTGTTACAACTTTTCTCCTATTCTTCTTCATGGTATCAGAGCTTGAATAGTTGAGGGAAGTATGTATAAATCGGCATTGACCAGAATAAGCAGGGTTGACGACTTGGTGGTCTCATCGGAGACTGTCCAGACGACCCCTACAATTGCTTCTATTGCAGTATCCGATTCCTCTTCAGCATCTCTTTAAATCACATCCCACAAATTCAATGGCAAAAACTTCCTTGAATGGTCAACATCTGTCCAAATGGTTATATATGGGCGAGCAAAAATGGGGTATCTCACTGGTTCGAAACAAAAACCACAAGAAGATGACCCTACCTTTCAAATGTGGGATGCTAAGAACTCCATTGTTATGGCGTGGCTAATCAATTCTATGGAGGACAAGATCAGCAAAAATTTTATACTCTATCCTACAACGAAAATTATGTGGGATGCCATAAAAAAATGATATTCTAATCTAGAAAATTCAAACAAGATATGCGAGCAATGGGACAAAGCAAGAAATCTGAAATAAGGTGATATGGATATCACAGATTATTTTAATGCTTTAACAAATTTATGGCAGGAACTGGATTTATTCAATGAATATAGATGGAGTTGTCCAGAAGATGCAGCCTTGTATAGGCAGATTGTTGAAAAGGAATGGATTTACGATTTTTTCTCGGGGCTTAACAAGGAATTGGATGAAGTTCTTGATCGTGTCCTTGCCATTAAGCCTCTGCCTGATGCCGGGGACATATTCTCAGAAGTGCGTCGTTAGGAGAGCAGGAAGCAAAAGATGCTTGGTAAATCAAAAATAATCCAAACCAATGCACTCGAAAATAGTTCAGCACTCACTGTTCATAATCAAGACAACTTCAAGAACAATGATTTTAGAATAGGAAGAAAGGGTAGCAATCTTTGGTGTGATCATTGTAATCAACCATACTATACTCGTGAAACATGCTGGAAAATCCATGGTAGACCTGCGAACTGGAGAGAAAAAGTGCATCGACGAGATTCAAGGGGCTTCTAAGCAGCAACCGTCAAAACTGGAGCAGTAGAAAAGAAGGAAAACAGTGAGATGTACCAATTGTCTTTAAGTAAAGACCAATTGCAGTAATTCTACAAACTGTTAACTCCTTCACAGCCACCAAGTACATCACTTTTGGCTCAAAGAGGTACTTTCTTGACTGCTATTAGTGACCCACATGCAATTTGGGAACCCTGGATAATTGATTCTGAGGCTACTAATCATATGACTGGTCATTCGACTATTTTTTCTTCTTACAAACCCAGTCCAGGAAATATTAATATTAGAGTTGTAGATGGGACACTCTCTACAGTGGCAGGAATTGGTACAATTAATATTGCTCCTAATATCAGTCTTACTTCTGTTCTTCATGTTCCTAAATTGGCCTGTAATCTTCTTTCTATTAGAAAATTGACAAAAGATCTAAATTGCTTAGTGACATTTTCCTCACAAACTTGTGATTTTCAGGGCCAGCTTTCCGGGAAGAGGATTGGCAGTGCTAGAGAATATGGAGGACTCTATTACTTTGAGAAGAATTTTAGTGTGTATAAACAAGCTCATACTACCAGCTGTGATTTTTCATCTGAATCTGGAGACCAAGAAATAATGTTATGGAATCGTAGGTTAAGTCATCCAAGTTTTCGTTATCAAAAATATTTATTTCCTCTTTGTTTCGTAATAAAGATCTTGTTAAACTTCAGTGTGATGTGTGCCAATTAGTTAAGCAGCATCGTGCATCCTACCCTTCTCACTCGTACAAAGCTTCTAAACCATTTATAATGATTCATAGTGACATGTGGGGTCCTTCCCGTGTTAAAAATCAAAATAGCTTTAAATGGTTTATTACGTTTATCGATGATCATACAAGGGTGTGTTGGGTGTACCTTTTAAAAGAAAAATCAGATGCTGAACAAATGTTTAAAAACTTTCATGTCATGATTCAAAATCAATTTCATGAAAGAATACAAATCTTGCATACTGATAATGGGAAGGAATACTTTAATTCAATTCTTAGAGACTACCTTATACAAAATGGGATCATACACCAAAGTACTTGTATTAATACCCCACGACAAAATGAGATTGCTGAAAGAAAAAATCAACGTCTTCTTGAAGTTGCACATTCACTCATGTTTACTACCAATGTCCCAAAATAGTTTTGGTGCGATGCCATTCTCACTACCTCATACTTAATAAATCATATGCCTACTCGTTTTCTTAACTACCAAACTCCACTCAGTCCATTCACACACATCTTTCCCTAGGCACATACTTTTTCTTCCTTACCTCTTAAAGTGTTTGGTTGCATCTCTTTTGTCCATAATCATTCTCTAGATCGATCAAAACTTGACCCTCGTGCCTTTAAGAGTATTTTTCTTGGCTACTTGATAACTCAAAAAGGTTATAGGTGTTATTCCCCAGAAAAAAAAAAACAAATATTTTGTCTCAATGGATATCACTTTCTTTGAAAATCACCCATTCTATAGCAAAAATTCTCTTCAGGGGGAGAATCAACAAGAAGACAATTTTTGGAAAGTAACATTGCCATCATCACCTAATATTCCTATCTCATCCGAAATTAATCTTCCAATACCATCTGAGACAGCCGAGATAATGTTACCTACTGAAAATAATTTGAACACAGGGGTGAGAATCATAATAACAACAACAACCTGAATTGCTTGTTTATACACGAAGAAAAAATTCAACAAGAGTAGAGGAATCTTTGAATCCCTTGCCTCGTCAAGAATCTGAACTGGAAGTAGGTACACAATCACTAGATCCTCTCCCTATAATAGACGACCTTGATGTTTTCATTGCCCTAAGAAAGGGTATTCGGTCATGTACCCAATATCCAATTTCTCATTATGTCTCATATGACCATTTGGCTCCTGCAGTCTGTATTCTGGTTATTAACCTTTCAGGTCTAGAAATTTCCAAGAATATTAATGAAGCTAAAAAAAAGCCCAGAATGGAAAAAGGCAGTTTTAGAAGAAATGCAAGCTCTTGAAAAAAAATGGAACTTGGGAGATAGTGAAGAAACCAGAAGGGAAGACTCCTGTTAGGTTTAAATGGGTCTTCACAGTTAAATACAACTCAAATGGTTCTATAGAGCGATACAAAGCGAGACTTGTTACAAAAGGATTCACGCAGACTTATGGTATTGATGACTAGGAGACCTTTGCTCCCGTGATAAAGTTAAACACTGTCCGCATCTTATTGTCTCTTGTGGCAAATTTGGATTGGAAGTTGCAACAACTTGATGTTAAGAATGCATTTCTTAACGGTGACTTGGAAGAAGAGGTGTATATAGATCTTCCACTAGGTTTTGACGAGGGGAAACATCATAGGCAAGTGTGTAAATTGAGAAAATCTCTTTACGGATTAAAGCAATCTCTTCGAGCCTGGTTTGACAAATTCACAAAGGCAATTCTACAACAATGATATAGTCAAACTTAAACAGATCACACTCTATTCTTTAGACATTAGAACAAGATGGTAACCATCCTCATTGTTTATGTGGATGATATCATTTTGACCGGGGGTGATAAAGATGAAATGGAGAGATTAAATAAATCTCTTGCAACCGAATTTGAAATTAAAGATTTGGGCCATATGAGATATTTTTTAGGCATGGAAGTGATAAGGAACAAGTTTGGAATTTTAGTTTCCCAGAGGAAATACGTGCTTGATCTTTTGAAAGAGACAAATATGATGGGCTGCAAACCTATAGAGACTCCAATGGATCCTAGTAATAAATTGGGAGAATGTGTTGATGGAACTCCAGTTGATAAAGGAAGATACCAACGTCTGGTGGAAAAACTTATTTATCTCTCCCATGTTAGACCAGATATTGCTTTTGCTGTTAGCACTGTGAGTCAATTTATGCACTCACCATGTGAAGTCCATATGGAAGCTGTGTATCGAATACTAAAATACTTGAAAGGAACTCTAGGGAAAGGATTGTTTTTTAGAAAGAATACTGGAAGGAATATTGAAGCATTTACAGATGCGAATTGAGCTAGTTCTGTGAATGATAGACGGTCAACTTCGGGTTATTGCACATTTTTCTGGAGAAATTTAGTAACTTGAAAAAGTAAGAAACAACCAATTGTAGCCAGAAATAGTGCTGAAGTCGAGTTTAGAGCAGTTGTTCAGGGAATTTTTGAGTTACTGTAGCTTAAAATGGTACTTGAAGAGCTCAAGTTTGCAAATAAAGGTTCTACAAAACTCTACTGTGATAACAAGGCTGCTATAAGCATAGCTCATAATCCTGTATATCATGATCAAACCAAACATGTCGAGATGGACCGTCACTTCATTAAAGAGAAAATAAAGAATTGGATAATATGTATGACATATATTCCCATATCAGAGCAAACACCAGACTTGTTAACTAAGAGCCCCGGAAGACCTATGTTTGAGAAGCTAATTGACAAGCTGGGAATGTTGAATATCTATAATCCAGTTTGAGGAGGAGTGTTGGATATTTTCATATTTCTTGATTTATCTTTCAGATTTTGTATTCAAAAATTATTAGCTGTTAATTTTTTTTATCTCATAGATTTGTTATCCTGATTTATAGAATCAAAGACTTGATTAGGATAAGATCTGATTTTATTTTATTTTTCTCCTAATCCTAGTCTATAAAATCAGTTGTAAACTTTTTTATCATATAAGTGAATACACTGCAAGTGCCGTGTACTTTTCTCCTATTCTTCCTCATATATATATATATATATATATATATATATAACAATTATATGATCACTATAAGCATGATCGATAATAATAATAATTAAAAATCCATAATCATATCCAATTCCATGCATTATCATCTTCAACACATGATACGTACTAAATATATAGTATATAAGTTTATTGACATAAAGTTCAAGTAGTAATCTTAACAAGTTATAATAATGCAAACATAAATATACACAAGACTTTTACCATGAAATGGAACTACAATGGCCAAATGTCTCTTGTCTACTACTCATTAATAAATGAAAACCACTCAAGAATAAAGAATCCAATTACATTGCATTTGATAATTACCTTACTATCTATTCTTGTCCACTACTAATCAACAATAATATATATTTTAGTCTTTAAAATTTCTAATCGTCTTCCGATACTAATTAATAATGCTCTATTTTCTCATTAATTGATGATTTTTATTACATTGAAGATATCTATTATTTTTAAGCAAAAACAATCAATTAGAAAATAGTCATGAGCCAAGAATAGATATTTACAAAATAAATAAATAAAAAAAAGGCATTAGGACACTTTTTTAAAAAATATAAAATCTGAGAAGACAACAAATTTGGAAAAGATAAAATAAAACGAAAAGAAAATAAAAATAAAAATAATCGTACACCAAAAACTAAAAGCAAAAGTATGTCTAATTAAAAAAACAACTTGTTTAACTTTTTTTAATGTACTTTTTAAAATTTTTTTCTCTTTAATTTTTAAATATATCGAGTTACAAGAAAAAAACAATCTGGAGAAAAGTTTTTAAAAGAAAATATTTATCAGCACTTTTATTTTTATTTTTTTGGGATAAGATATCATCACTTAAATATTTATCTCAGAGTTCATAAGGGAAAAAATAATAATAGAAACTTGCACAAATTCAACACATTATGTGGGGCCCACTTAAAATATCATAACACTCATAAGGGTTTTGCTTTTTTGGTTACATTTAGATTGCTTTCCAAAAAAAATGTTACATTCATATTGCGATTAAAAAAAAAAAAAAAAAGTAATGGTTACATCTGTCGTGAGAGCTTAACCATAACACCAAATATATTTAAAAAATGGGTTAAGCAGCTAGAATATTTCAAGCTTCCCAAGACATATTCCTCTTTCTATAATTGTTATAGATATGTTAGCTGAACCAACTCGAATTTATCACGTGGAAATGGATGTAAATGGAATCTTTTGAGCCAAAATGATTTTTTTGTTGTTAGTCTTGGATTCATCAAAAATTGGACTAAGTTCGTAATTTTGGTTACAATTTTATCTCAAATTAGAATTATTAAAAAGGACAATTTAAGAATTTTAAATTATCAATCTTAAATTTATCAATTATAGTTATACGGTGAGAATAGCCGTAAAAAAAATAAAGAAAAGAAAAGAAGAAGAAGAGAAAAAAAAAAAAAGACGTATGAAATCTGTAAACCCTAGGAGAAGGATATTTTTTTTATTCTTCAGAATATTAAAATAAAAACAATGAGCAACGACACTCGAATAAAGAATTAGAAGAATTAGAAGATCCAAGAGAAGAATATATAGAGACAAAAGTGAGTTCTTTTTTTTCACATAAACATTTCTTCTTTTCCTCCTCATACTTCTTCTAGATACACATTGGTATAATTTTTCTATTATCTTGCAAAGAATTTAGACCAATTCTCAAACCACAAATAAGAGTATGATCTAGGTTTCAGGAAGTTTGAGATTAGGAATGATGCTAAATTTCTAATACCTACATAAGAATCCTAAATATTGAAGTTTTAAAATATCTAAATATCCTAAGAGAGGGGGGAAAAAGTGCGACGAATTTTTTTCATTTATCTTTCTAAGAAAAATAAAATGGATGAAAAGAAGAAAAGGAGAGGAAAAATTAAAAAACTTATATATAAAAAATAAAAAATAATAAAAAACTTAAAATTTAAAAAAAAAAAATCAAAATTAGATAAACATAGTAAAACTTAATTTAATAATAGCTTTTCGTTTTACTATAACAAAATAAGGAATGTACAAAGTTAAAAAAAAAAAAAAAAAGTATTTTTGGAATAAATTCAATGTACAAAGAACAAACAAAATAATAGAAAAAAAATTTTATGTAAAAAGAAAACGAATGTACTTAATCCATGCATGATTGAATAAAGAATATACAAAGTAAAGAAAATATATATATTTTTAGAATATAATGAATGTACAAAAATAAAAATAAAAAAATAATAGAACAACTTTTTTTTTTTTGGATGTTAAAAGAAAATGGATGTACTTAGTCTAATGGCTGATTGATTTAAAACTCCCCTTTTTTGTAACTCTTCAAAATAACTACTTTAGGATAACCTAAAATAATGAAAGCTTTTAGGTTTATGTGGATTTACGTCCAAAAAAAATCCCGCATTGAAGTGAACCAAACAAAAGCGACACAATAAGTGGAAGAAAAGTACCCTTTATTTGAAATAACTTTATTTAAATGACGGAAAAAAAAAAAAAACTCATTTGAATAAAATTAAATCAAATTTATGGAACGGGGATAAATTGAATCATTTATCCATGATCAGATAATAATCATTTGATAGGCTACTGTCAATATAGATGTTAGAAAAGAATACAATGGAGAAACGGAAAACAAAAATGGAAATTCTTATTTCCATTTTCGCTCCCCCTCCTATTGATACCGAAAGTCCTAAAACTACAGTTGAAAAAGCAGCTCATTCATCCACATACACACAAGGGTGAAAAGTAGCTCATTCATTCTTCCTTTGTAGTAACATCTAATTAATTATGTAATCTACATTTGTTCAGAAGGGTGACAAGTAATTCTCACATGCATAAACTCTACATCCACATACACAAGTTGTGCCGAAGTTGTAATCCCACAAGCAGGATAGACTTTAATATCCTAACTGCAATTAAGCAAGAAACCAAGTGAAAATAAGATTATAAATACTACAGACCATATGGAATAACAGCTGAAAAGCAGAGTTGAAAGAGTCATCTGAAGCTATATTAAGGTATATTTTGTAAACTATGTCATGCTTTACTCAAGAAGCAGACAACTAACGACATCCAATAATAACAAATAACAAGACACATGATGTGTAAATTCTGCCAGCATTTAAGGAGAAGAAACTGAATGAAAAAGACTAATCCAGAATAAATATTTTGAATTAAAAAAAAAAAAATTAAGATCACAGTGATTAATTTCATACATTCAAATAAGAGTATGTGGATGCAGATCTTCTGTTCGATTAGGAATATCTTTCCCTGTCCAACTAAGCCACTGAAATATATTTAACATGATTAGCTCACTATACATAAAACAAACAAATGAACAAAAGTGTTTTTCAGAAAATAAAATCAAATAAAATTGGGGGGAAGCATAGTTCCCACTCGGATCACCAGCTGTGGGTAGCTGCCCCCTTGGTTTGTCAACATTCAATTCTTGAAATAATGTTCTTACTACATGCTTAAATTTGGCTAACCTTCACAATATCATCAATGGCCTCACTAATAGATTGAAATATTCTGTTTTGTTCATCACTATCAGAGATGTTGATAGTTTCTTGCCAGTTCAAAGAGAAAGATCTATCTTCACCAAACTGCAATTTTAATAAAAAATAAACGCAATATATTAGAGATACAAATATTGTCTAATAGAAATTAATATCGTTCAGTAATATGTTTAAGCAGCAAATCAATAAGTGTTACTTCTTTTCAAGTTTCATTTTCCGCCCTTAAAAATAATTAAATAAACGCTATATATCAGAGATACAAATATTGTCTAATAGAAATTAATATCGTTCAGTAATATGTATAAGCAGCAAATCAATAAGTGGCAACAGTTGGAAAAAATGAAAATTTCTTTTTTGAGGGGGAAAAATGAAACTTAAAAAGAAGCAACTCACTCTTTCAACCAGTCAACCCTTGCCATGGCTCATTATTGCGATCTAAGAGAACTACAAACTGAACTAAACAGCATGCATCTATCTGTATCTATCAAATTTCTACTTGAATCTATCAGAATGAGCTACAAGTTAAAACTGTTATTTCTAACTGCTATGCCAAAAATCTACGGCTTTTCACATAGTCACGGTGTAATGTGTATTTTGGATGTCTAGCTATTGCAGAGCAGTAGCATATCTTCATAAGCTCAATGAACATAAAAGTTTGCGAGTAAAAGCAGTCAGCTAGTCACCAAAACTATTCTGCCTTTATTTGCCTCATCCAAAAAATGAAAAATTCAATTGTACCTCAATGAAGATTTTAGCAAAACCTGTCTTCAGAAACAGGGTTTCTACACAAGGAAAAAGCTCTATCATTGCACCCACAAGACGAGTGTAGTCGGCGGTTGGGAGCTTTCTATTCGTGATATTCAAATGCTTCACTTCATATAAAGGATCAGGAAGCAAACAGTGATCCTTGAGTTCTTCAGGAAATCCCTAAATCATAAAGTGTGTTTGTGTGAATATAGATTTGAAAAACAGCTAGCAAAATGTCAAAAATCAAAAGCTTAAAATCAATGTTACCTGTAAGTAACAATGCACCGTCAATGCTTTGCATTTGCTAAAACTTTCAAGGAAGTTTCTCAGTTTAATGAACCAAAACCATTGAGTCCACTCAAGAGAACCCATGGCCAACCCGACTTCAGCCTTAAGCAACCCAGAAGAACAGTATCTAAAGGTGGACAACTGAAAAATGGTACCACCATATTTAAACAAACAAAGATTCGGAGTGTTGATCTCAGCCTTGGACAATCCCCAGCAGTATTGAATCTTCAAGCTCTTAAGATTAGAGTGAGATATCTGAAAACTCCCAGTCCCAGTCAATCCGGAGTCCAATATTGCCAAATTCTCAAGCAACGGAATTTGCGAAATGTACTCATCAATGGCATCCGGGGGACCGAAATCCACACGCTCGATTTGCAAACTCGTCAGTAACTTACAATTCAAAAAGCTAATACCACCAGGAGTGTTTAAAGACCTGATGTAAACGAAAGACCGGAGATTCTTCGCTTCGATCACCACATTCGGAGCCGAGTAATCATAATAGCTCACCTTCATTGTTCTGAGTTTCGGACATGAAACACGCAATTCTGAGAACCCGAAGCAGTATTCCAAGACTAAATTTTCCAACAAAGGGAAACAGGACAACAAATTCTTTAAGCTATTGTCATCTATACATGAACAACTCACAATAAGCTTCTTCAAAGAACACGTAGTCACTAATGAACTCGCCATGAGTATACCAAAGCTTTTCAAACGCAAAAGTTCGAGCGATTTCGATTCGAAAAGCAATGACCACAAAGAAGCGCAATTAAACAAAACCCAGAAATCTTCAGAGCAGCTTCGAAGTTCTATTACCTTGAAATTACGCTTCGTTGTGGCAACGGCGACCAACTGGACGAAGCGAGAAAATGATTGTTCATCAACGAGGTCGGCACAGAGCGAAAGCCTTTCCATAGTGAACCGGTCGTCATGGCAGCGATTGAGCCAGAGCTCCAAAGACCGGTCCGCGTAATCGAAGAATTCTGGACCTTTGAAAGGTACGGAGCTTTCATCGAAGCTCACGACGGGAGACGAAATCCAAGCCGATCGCCACTGTTTGGAGGAAGCAGAGGCTCGAATTGCGTGTTTTGGAGGAAGAAAAGCCAGGATGTTGTGGATGACTGGGTCGGGCAAGAAATGGGTCGGTGTTGGAGCCATGATCAGACCTTCATTGACCTAATTTTGATGGACTTCCATCTGTGAATACAAAAGAATTTTAGGGTTCTTTTTTGTGGGTTTTTTCTGTATGGAATGACAGAAACGAAGGATCTACCGTCTACGCAGTAATGTTAATGCCACTAACACATTTTTATATTTTCGTACATTTTTATACTTTCGTTTTTCAGGGAAAATCTCAGTTTTTTTTTTTCATTTTTAAATTTTGGCCAATTATTCTTATTCGTTCCCTCACCAAAAGACAAATTGTGAGAGAGATTTTCACCCAAACCGGCACTAGAAGTGTAAATATTATGGGTGCTCTCAGGTATAAAATCCCTGATTATTTATTCATAAACAAAGGAAAAATTATTCAAAATAATGTTACAAACACAACCGAGTGCAAAGTGCAAATCCAATACACAAACATAAATATAAACATAACGTGAAAATCCATATCAACACACAAGAATGGATATATACCTCGGTAGTTTGAAGTATTCTTCAGTATTGAAATTCTTTCTAGCTTCGTACAAGAAACAATACACATATCAGAAATCAACCAAGAAAGAAATATTAAGAATACAAGTATAGTATAACCACAAGCCACAGAATTATAGTCACAAAAAATCATGAGAATGTAAGGTTTTGTCAGAAGAAGAACCATGTAAGTCGTCTTAAAACACATTCCCAAAAGGGCATAATCATCAAGTATCATAAGAAATGAAAACAAACAAACAAGAGTACTCCAGAAACATACAATTTGAAACGAAAGAAAAAATCAAAAAAAAAAGAACCAAAATACAATGCCTCTATGCAAATCTTCTGATGAAGAGTTAGAATCAAAGTGATGGTAAAAATAATGAGAACAAGAACCATAACTCAAACTCAAGCTCAATCTAAAATTAATACGAGAACCAGAATTAGAATCCAATTTCAATCCACACCAATAAACGTACAAGAACTAAAATGATTATCACTAGAACAGAAACAAAAAGTGAAATCTAAATTAGAATAAATAACGAGGACGAGAACTAGAAACAAAAGCCAACAAAGATTTGAAGCGAGGGTCATTATATCAGGAGGCTTATGCTAAAATTTTAATTTGTCATTAATTCAAATGTTGTAATAAACTTACATAATAAAAAAAAAAATTGACTTTTCACAAATTCAATAAAAAGTGTGACATGTCCAAGTCTTATTGGCTATATCACCATTGGCGCAGTGGAGTGGAACGAAATTTCATCAAATTACAAATTATCATGTATCACCATTGGATTGGACCATTTACCACTCTCAAATATGTAACACATCCCAAAA
This sequence comes from Parasponia andersonii, assembly GCA_002914805.1. Lineage (NCBI taxonomy): Eukaryota > Viridiplantae > Streptophyta > Magnoliopsida > Rosales > Cannabaceae > Trema > Trema andersonii. The sequence continues at coordinate 244,250 of JXTB01000503.1, read as the reverse complement.
TATGCGAAGTTGTTCGATGTATATAATTAGAACAAAGTACCTAACCATTTAGGATGTGCCAATTGCTTATTGGACCTCCATAGCTCATCCTTGCCGCTTCCCATCATTTGGGACTGCATCTATCCTCTCATAATTATCAGTCGTCCATTCATTAAATACGCATCTATACATTCTTATATATACTATATAAACATATCTATTCATACTTACATTTCTCGTCGATTACCCTTTGCCAAAAGGTCTCAATAATTAACGGTGCCTATGCCTTCAATTCAACGACAAAAACATCTTCAAAATTCTCCGAAATTTTTCCGGAATTTCGGAATTTTAAGGATACCCAAATATTTTTGGGGTTAAAAATTTTTTGAAAAAATTTCAGGAAATTTTCAGTGAAAATATCGATATTTATAATTTATAGTGTAATTTTTATAAAATTTTCAGAAAATTTCAGAGAAAATTTCAGAAAAATTTTGGGAAAATTTCAGAATGTGAATTAAAAACTAAAATTGATAAGTTTCCTCCCTTTTAGAGAATTCTAAAAAGTAAACTAGTCTTACAATTTTTTGCACATCTTATACACGTTACAGTTTTTTACACATCATACACCTTACATAATATATTTCAATTAAAAATTTTACCTATAAATATTTTCTAGAATCTTGAGTATATTAAATATTATGTATATGACTTTTTCTTAATGCTTTAACTCAACTAGATTTATCCATTTCTTTTATTCTGATCATAATTTTTTATTCTAAGTTTATAATACATTCATGTAATTTCGATAAATAGAGTATGTTTTATATTTTTAAATTATACAAAAAATTTTACCAAATATTTTTATACTTTAAATTTAATTTCTATTAATTTTTATATTTTTCCAAAATTTTCACTAATATCGATATTTTTCTCTATTTCTTTAATTATTATTCCAACATTTTGCTTATAAGATTCCACTCATTCTCTCTCCTATTCCCACACGGTTTTACCCGACTTCCCACTCTAATCGTTTGATTAATACTAATACACAATATTGGTCAAAACCCTCTTTTGTTGTAAGATCTCCATGCATCATACCTCTTACATTTCTTGGTCAAATTCCTCCATTATCCTTTATCTAATCTCCACCAATTTTTCTCTCAAAATAGCAATCCATCATTCTCACTCGAACTTCTTATACTATAGATTTTGGAGTACTGATTATGGACCATTTTCTCCTATTCCATTATTTAATAACACTTATTAACTAACATAATAACTAGCCATATTATTACATGTGATCCATGAGAAAATGTTGTCGACACGTTGAGTTGTTACATGCTACTAAATAATACGTTCTTTTCAAATGTGTTGTTGATCACTGAGTTCAACCATTTGTGTTTAATTTTTGTTCATTATTAATATCATGAATGATTTTACCCTTCAGTCAAAAACTAACCATCTAATAGGTAATATTGTCCTGATATCTTTATTTTCAACGTGTTTTTTTAAATATTTGACAAAATGATTGAAATTTTTTGTGTCAAGAGTTAATTTTCTAATTATTCATTTTGTAGTATTTTTTATTTCTGACCATCTTTGTGCTTATTTCTAATTAATCTACTTAGTTATTTCTAACTAAATGACTAATATCAACTGTGTCAAAAACACTGAAATCACTCGCACATGTTTACTTGCAAGTTATATTATCTAAGGCACCCATAATGCTCTGAAACGTAAAATTGTGTTCTTACTTACAACTATCCATCATTTTCTCCACTTTCATTACTATCTAGCTTATATTTAATTAAGCGCCTTACCCTTTATTAATTTCTCTCCAATGAAATTGCAAAAAATTCTATTATGACACACCCCAAGAAATAAGATAAGTGGACCGAGAAGAGCTTAACACTAATGATTTGTAATCTGTTGAATCGGTCAGATACCACATCGGTGTTGATACGACCCCCATTTTCTAGTGGTGCCAAGAGGACGACGGCATTTTCTTCCATTGTCTTACATTTGCCGTTATATCGGTGCCGCAACTCTCTCGATTCATCTTTTCTCATAAATCTTGTTCTCACCTCAATACCTTCTGTTTTCAGATTCAACCGTCATTTCCAAGCTCGTTGCACTGTTAGGCATGTTGAGCCTGCTCCCTCGAGTTTGTTAACGAGTATTCTGTTTTCATTTTGCTTCGATGATTTTGGGAATTGACACATGGTTCAGCCTGGCACTGATCCTTTTATTGTTTTGTCAAGGCAACTAAATAGAGAGGACAAGTATTAATGCCTTTTCTTCATTTTTTGAGTTCGTTTTTTTCTTTTCGGCTTTTTGTTCCTACTTGGCCCATTCAATATGCTTTGGTCTTTTAGACACAAGGAGATTTTTGTGTATTGATCGCCTCCTAACCATCGGCTAACACACGCACGCTGTATATAGCAGAGACTACTACTTACTCAAAGCCCCTCTCGAGTAATCAAGTGTGAATCAAACAGTCAAAGACGTCTCAAAATGTACGTGCAATGCACTTAAAAAACAAAAACAAAGTCAACATAGAAAAGTAGAGATTCAACTTCCATTGGTGGTAAGGATTCCGCAATAAAGCAATTATTAAAGCAGAGGAACAAAATAATTCAAAAACAACACCAGTCTTACAATCCTGGATGCATTAACTTTTAAAACCTCAAGTAGCTATAACCAAATTGTCAAGCTCCATTATCAACAGAAATTCTTTGCCTCATTCTTTCTTTCCAATCCCATGCGACATGTTATAGATCCCTCGTCCCTGAAACAAGCCACGAAGCATCAGAATTTGTATAGCAAACTAGTCAGTGGCATCAACAAGTTACCTAATTGGGAAGGCTTACATAATCCATTAGGGGAAAAAAAAAAAAGGAAATTATTTGTAAGTTACGAATTAGAAACTTACGATTAGATACAAGGAGGAAGCTGCCAAAGCAAGAGGAATGGCAACAGATGTGATCTTATCATATGGTCCTTTAAGGTGTGTGTGTTTGTGGATGTTCTGGAAATACTTTTGNCACATTGATGAAGACGCCAAAGAGACATTAGGCAAGCAAACATGATGGCACACAAAGCAAGAAGAAGCACCAAATCAAAGTATCAATAGAAATTCATAATGACAATAAAGTCTGGAAGCATGGAGACGGAGAATCTGTGAGAGAGAGAGATGGAGAATCCGCGAGAGAGAGAGAGAAAGAGTGTGTGTGTGAAATCAGACAGAATTTAGATTGATGAAGATGCCAAAGAGACATTAGGCAAGTAAACATGATGGCACACGAAGCAAGAAGAAGCACCAAATCAAAGTATCAATAGAAATTCGCAATGACAATAAAGTTTGGAAGCATGGAAATGGAGAATCCACGAGAGAGAGAGTACGTAATCAGACAGAATTCAAATTGATGAAGATGCCAAAGAAACATTAGGCCAGCAAACATGATGGCACACGAAACAAGAAGAAGCACCAAATCAAAGTATAAATAGAAATTCGTAATGACAATAAAGTTTGGAAGCATGGAAATGGAGAATCCGTGAGCACGCGTGAGTGAGAGAGAGAGAGAGAGAGAGAGTGAAATCAAATAGAATTCACATCGGTGAAGATGCCAAAGAGACATTACGCAAGCAAAAATGATGGCACACGAAGTAAGAAAAAGCACCAAATCAAAGTATCAATAGAAATTCGTAATGACAATAAAGTCTAGAAGCATGGAAATGGAGAATCCGCGAGCGCGAGAGAGAGAGAGTGTGTGTGAAATCAAACAGAATTCACATCGATGAAGATGCCAAAGAGACATTAGGCAAGCAAACATGATGGCACACGAAGAAAGAAGAAGCACCAAATCAAAGTATCAATAGAAATTCGTAATGACAATAAAGTTTGGAAGCATGGAAATGGAGAATCCGTGCGCCCGCGAGAGAGTGAGAGAGAGAGAGAGAGAGAGGATTTCCTTTTCCTTTCTTCTTCTTCATAATAATAATAATAATAATAATGAAACCAGCACACAAAGCAAGAANCATGATGGCACACGAAACAAGAAGAAGCACCAAATCAAAGTATCAATAGAAATTCGTAATGACAATAAAGTTTGGAAGCATGGAAATGGAGAATCCGTGAGCGCACATGTGTGAGAGAGAGAGAGTGAGAGAGTGAAATCAAACAGAATTCACATCGGTGAAGATGCCAAAGAGACATTCGGCAAGCAAACATGATGACACACGAAGTAAGAAGAAGCACCAAATCAAAGTATCAATAGAAATTCGTAATGACAATAAAGTCTGGAAGCATGGAAATGGAGAATCTGCGAGCGCGCGAGAGAGAGAGTGTGTGTGTGAAATCAAACAAAATTCACATCGATGAAGATGCCAAAGAGACATTAGGCAAGCAAACATGATGGCACACGAAGCAAGAAGAAGCACCAAATCAAAGTATCAATAGAAATTCGTAATGACAATAAAGTTTGGAAGCATGGAAATGGAGAATCCGCACGCGCGCATGAGAGTGAGAGAGAGAGAGGATTTCCTTTTCTTTTCTTCTTCTCCTTCTTCTTCTTCATAATAATAATAATAGTAATAATAATGAAACGAGCACACGAAGCAAGAAGCACCAAATCAAAGTATCAATAGAAATTCGTAATGACAATAAAGTTTGGAAGCATGGAAATGGAGAATCCACGGGTGCACGTGAGAGAGAGAGAGAGAGAGGATTTCCTTTCCTTTTCTTTTCTTCTTCTTCTTCATAATAATAATAATGAAAGCAGTAGAGAGAGAGAGAGAGGGGAGGATTTCCTTCTCTTTTCTTTTCTTCTTCAAAATAATAATAAGAATAATAATAATAATAATAATAATAATGAAAGCAGTAGATTTTCAAGATATAGAAGAACTGGGGACATACTTTCTAGCATCTATAGAGAGAGAGAGGAAAATTTCCTTTTCTTTTCTTTTCTTCTTCTTCAAAAAAAACATATAATAGTAATGAAAGCAGTAGATTTTCAAGATATAGAAGAAATAGGGACATACTTTCTAGCATCTAGTTATCAACTGATCCATTTCACTACAGCATTGTTTCCATGGGTTAAGAGGGACTGTTTGGGAATAATTTTTTAATAGGTTGGTCAATTTGCTATGATCCTTTAACCTCTCTCTTACTAATATTCCTAGTAAGAGGCACATCCATCCAATTTTTTTACCCCCCTATACCTAGTAACACAAGGTTCCATCCTCTTCGCTTAAAAGTTGTCGGGCAAAAGAAATGTAAAGAATCCAATTTGCCAAAATTATACAGATTCCTTTCTTAGCTTTTTAGTTTATATTATCTACTTGGTTATAACTATAAATGGGGCTTTTCGATCAGCATCACTGTGCATTTCTAACATGAAACATTTGCTCTGAAAACTACGCTCCATAAAGCCCAAAACTCTTAACAGTAAACCAAGCAAGCTAATCTGCCCAGAACTCTAACAGTAAACCAAAGCTCATAGATTTTCTTCACAAAGAAAAACTTTCTTCTTTTTCCTTTTCCCCTTCAAATTATCCAAAACCAGCCTGACCATACTCAGAATAGACTTAGTGAAATCCTGAGGACTCCCGACCGACTACACGAGCTAACTTGCACAAAAAGTTTTCTGAAGCTGTGATTTGATACAAATGCAAGATTCAACAGGACGATACTTAGATATCATAGGACAAAGCTGTTTACTATAACAACTACAAGGAGACACAAGGTAGAATCCAAGTCATGTTTACCAAGCATTTCTCTATCAAAGGCAACATTGAAGGTGCCTATAAACAAAACACAAACCTCTTCAACAGCAAAACACTAAATTGTATGAGTTGTGTCAACTGTGTATACAAAGAAAACAGTCGAATCGGCCTCAATTAGTAGAAATTTATGACATTAACCTAACTAATGAAGCCATTTACAAAATTTTAATTGGAACTTGTAAACCACTGGTAAATTACATAGAGCTTCTCGCAATTTTGCTTGCGAAAAAGGGTCCAATTTCATGGTGCAAACTGCAAACAAGCCAAAAAAAAAAAAAAAGGAAAGAACTCTCAACATTCCTAGGACGTTTAATAATGTAAATTTTCCACCAACCCAAATAGAACCCCCAACAATTAAAAAAAAAAAGGTAAATAACACGAATTAATCACAACCAAACACACCATGATTGGGGAAAAAATAATAATCCAATACAGAAACATAGTCATAAATCTGAATTAGAATAGTACTCCTCAAGAAAATCAATCAATCAATCGAATACAAAATAAAAAACGACAATGGAAAATGAGATACGACAAACCCCAACCAAACCTAGATCCATGAACTCATCTTATATAGTGCATGATAATCAAATTTATTAGCATTAAAGCAAAAAAATAACAAAATAACAAAATTAATAATAACAAAAGAAATAAAATCTTACAGGAAAATTGGGAAATTTGCAAGCCCTAGGAGAAGGTGGAGCGATTAAAGGTTGCCTGTGACTGCGAGAAGGTGAGAACAATCGAAGGTCCTCTCCGGTTCTTATTAGAACAGTGTTTAGAATCCTCTCCGGTTATGTTTCTACCCATGACTCCAGTACATGTAGTGGATTCATGCCACCTCATCATGGTTGAGCACTATCTGGGCTGTTGACCAAGTCAAGAACTCTGGAGGCCCAAAAACATTAAACTGTGCGCGTCGCTGGCCCTTCTCCAAAGTCCAAAAGACCAAAAATCTAGCTCTCTCTGTCGTCTCTTCTCCTTTTCTCCACTTTCTCTCTTCATGGGGCTCTGACATGGCGAAAGCTTAAGAAGTGAATATCAAGAGGAAAAAAAAAAAAAGCCCATACACAATACATATACATTTACATGTATCGTGTACGTATATATTTCCATCTTCTCGTGTAGCTTTCTGTGATTTTCTCTACAATGCGCTCCAAGGACAGAATCTCTTACTTCTATGACGGTTAGCTTTCTCTTTTCTCCAAATTCAATTTCTCTTTGTTTTTTCAATTTAATTTCTATTATGTTTATTCACTCGGCCATGTCCTTTAGCTAAACCCTTTTGGTTTTCCTCGCTTTCCCCTGTTTGGCTGCTAAGAAAATTTTGGACCAACTCAATGTAAAATTTTTTGTTTATGCTTTATTTATTGAAATGGGTCTTGGGAAAACTATTTAAAGTTGCAGAATTTTGTACCCCTTTTCATTTTTGCTTTTAAGATTTTCTTGATGACCAAACGGGGGGACAGGGCAGCTGCCTTTGCAATTTCTTGACTTGATGGGTTATTGAGATGTAATTATAGAAAAAAATTTTGTTGCAGGGGATGTGGGAAGTGTTTACTTTGGTCCTAATCATCCTATGAAACCCCACCGTCTATGTATGACCCACCATCTAGTCCTCTCCTATGAGCTCCACAAGAAGATGGAAATATATGTTGGTTACCATTTCTTGTACTTGTTTTTTAGTTTCTTTCTATTAACTTAGTAAAGACTTAGAGAGTGTTGATATTTCTATTGTTGTTTTATCTACTATACTGCAGCGGCCTCACAAGGCATATCCGGTTGAGCTTGCTCAATTCCATTCAGCTGATTATGTCAATTTTCTACATCGGATTACGCCCGATACACAGCACTTGTTCGGGAATGAATTGGCGAAATGTATGACTCTCTGAGATGAATAATTGCTTCATTTTTCACAACTTAGGCATGATTTGTTCTTATTAGAAGTAAAGAGGGTTAATGGTAGAGACAATTGTTTCAGACGCTTTAGAGGATAATTAAGACACTGAGCAATGCATTTTCCTCACTCATTACTGAAGGAAAAGGTTCTAGGCCATTCTTATTAGTATTGAGGCCAGAACTTTTAAGACTTGGTGTCACTCTAAGTAGAGAAGAAGTGAATTGTGTGCATTTTAGTGGTATCTTGTGATTTATGGCTATACTGACCGTGTGTCATTAAATTGTATTAAGCTAGTGTATGTGACTTGTTTTCATAATTACTATTGTCTTAACAGTACAGGTTGCAACTGAGGTTCCACGCTTTTTGGCAGAAAATAAGATTGGTGCTGGTCTTATGATTTTTGGTGCTTTTATTGCATTTTTCTTTTTCTATTTATGTTTCCTCTGTATAACGACTGATTTTCAAGTAGGTTGTAGACCTAACCTGGTTTTTGAGCATGGATTTTATTCGTTTTCCAATTTCCTTCCTAGATAATGAACTTATTCTCTTACTATTCAAGAAATGTAGCATGTTTAAATAGAATAAATTGGACAACAAGTTTTTGGTTTTGTTTAAGAAAAAGTCTCCCTTATTATCTTCTTTTGCCGTTTTTGCTAAGATAATCTTGGAGAAGATTGCCCTGTCTTTGAGAATTTGTTCGAGTTTTGTCAAATCTATGCTGGTGGAACAATAGGTAAATCAGATTATGCTGGCCTTCTTATTGGTTTTGAGTTGTGCTTTTTCAAACTTGTTGACATTTGCTAGCAGATGCTGCACACAGGTTGAACAACCAACTTTGTGACATTGCTATAAATTGGGCTGGTGGTCTCCACCATGCCAAGAAATGCGAAGCATCTGGGTTTTGTTATATAAATGACTTGGTCTTGGGGATCTTGGAGCTTCTAAAACATCACACTCGTGTTTTATATATTGATATCG